>VZSC01013453.1:4490-14542 GCA_013398225.1 Steatornis caripensis | reverse complement strand
CCTTTCCTTCATATCTTTGATGGTGATTCTTTGAGTGATCATTAAACCTTAACCACTCTTCCCCATGACAACATACAAAAGAGTATGTGTATACGAGACAAAAATTTCCTAGTCAGCTGCTAAAGAGAAGAGAATCAAGTCTCTTTTGTACCTTAGATTGAAGTAAAACTTATTGAGATGTGATTTGTGCTCCTTGCTCCATGGCTGGTTACTAAAATGAAGAAGTCTTTATAGTTAAAAACCTGTTGTATTGAAATACCAACAAAAAATTATACCAGGCTAAGGTTGTGACAAAACATCATACAGTTATAGATGTGTTATCGCTCCTTCTTGAATGTATTGACCCTGTCTTGCATAAGACTACTTTCAAATACTGAGCACGATGCTCTCTTAGTTAAACTAATTGTGTAGGTTTTTAGAAAGTCTTTATACAAGTTCCTTCTATTTTTCTCTGGGCTTTTTTCTTCTGTTATAATTTTCCATGACAGTTTAATTCTGAAATCAGTTTGAACATTTCCTTTTTTCCCTATCAGGGCAGACAGACATACAGATCTATGACATATTAGCTCTGAGCAAGAGCTGCTTAGCTCAAATGGCTCTTACCTATTGGCTTTGGTGTTCCTGCATCTCTGATGTCTGATGATGTTAGGGGGAGGGCAGACATGAGGGACAGGGAAAAGACTGACGTGTATTAGTGTCACGGTTTAAAGCTAGGCTGGCTATTAAACCTATGACAGATGCTCTTTGTTAACTCCCTCCATCCAAAAGTNTGTTCCTGCATCTCTGATGTCTGATGATGTTAGGGGGAGGGCAGACATGAGGGACAGGGAAAAGACTGACGTGTATTAGTGTCACGGTTTAAAGCTAGGCTGGCTATTAAACCTATGACAGATGCTCTTTGTTAACTCCCTCCATCCAAAAGTGGGGGGGAAGAGAAAAGGGAAAGACACTTATGGGTTGGAAAAGTTAAACCAGATTTAATCTAACTACAATAGTAATGAATAGCAATAGGAAAAAGAATGATAAAATATATACGAATATATACAAAACAAATATCGAACTCCCCCTCACAACCCCCAACCTGTCCAATGATAGTTACGTCACCTGGACACTGCAGAGTATGTCCAGGAAAAGTCCAGGACTGTACTCAGCAGCAGGCAGGGACTGGATTCAGGAATACATGGATTGAGACTGAAGGCAGAAAAATCAGACAGAGTTCTCCTCGGACACTGGCCATAGAAGAAGAGAGTGACCCTTGTGATCGTTCGGCTTGTCATGGTTTGAGCCCAGCCGGCAACAAAGAACCACGTGGCCGCTCGCTCACTGCACCCCCCCCACCCCCACCCCCCACCTGGACGGGGAGGAGAACCAGCAGAGAAAGGGGCAGCCCTCGTGGGTTGAGATAAAGACAGTTTAATGCAACAGCACAGAGAGAGAGAGAAGAGAATGGTAACAATGCCACCTATAATCCTAACAAGAGAGAATACAAACGAGTGATGCGCAGCACAATCGCTCACCACCTGGAACGGGAACCAGAGCCGCCCCGTGCCCTTCCCGGTCTCCAGTCTCGCTTCCCGTGCCTCCCCCTGGCCAGCCCCCCAGTTATTGACTGGGCCGGACTTCTGTCAGTGGTATCAAATATCTACTTGGCTACTTTGGGTCGCTATCCCCCTCCCAGCGTTCTGGTGAAAATTAACTCTATCATAGCCAAACCTAGGACAAGCTTTATACCATGTATGATGCATATGGGATGGAATACTCCCTTTGGTCAATTTTGGGTGACCTGTCCGACCCGCTCCTCCCTACCGCAGGGTCGCACATGTGACCACTTCTCTGCTCTTTCAGTTCTGGTGCACGAGAAAGTTAGCAGAAGCAAGCATCGACCTTGGTCTCGATAGGGATAACTATAAACAGGAGCCTTTCTGCATACCATTGCTACTGATGTTCCAGTACTAACTATAAACATTGAGCCTTATCGTTGCTAGAAGCAGCTACTGTCTGGAAAAACATGTAGTTAATTTCAGAGAGTGCATCTTCTCAGAAGAGACTTAACTAAAAAGCCAAGTTACTGAAAGAAAATTGGTTCTGTCCCAGCACAGACCAGGACAATTAGCTCACATGAACTGCCAGATTTGCATTTGCACAATTATGACAGTTTTATATGACATGGATGCAGCTCTGGCATAGAACCTAAATTATTAGATTTTCATTGGACGCACAGCCCTGTTGAAAGTGCAGCTAGTGTACACTGCCAGTTTGTTGGGCATTGGGTCCTGTAATCTGTGAGGGAGGGTCTCACAAATGGGCTGCATTCTCCCTAATCCTGAGCAGACTGCAATAATGCAAGCAACAAACACTGTCACTGTAGTTGTGTGTGGGTACATCTTTGCTGAGCTACATAGGACTGCACCTTGGTGCCTCTGCGTATGTCACACAGGATGCAGCACATATCAACTGTCTAGAGGTAACTGAAATATAAAGGTTATTTGTTTAGATATATTGAATATGAAGGCTATTTGAAAATCTAAGACTCTTTGTTCCATTATTTTAATCAGCTCAAACTTATGAGTTCATTGATTTGTGTAGACTGGAATACCATTTTGTCTATTTCAAATAGCAGGTGACATGAATTTATGCTGAAATAGTAACAGACAGATCCTGCAGAGAATTAAAACAGAAGTTACTTAAAAACACCAAGTCATTAAGATCAAAACTCCTTTTTCTGGGAAAAGATTAATAAATATTTTGACTACATTTTTCCCAATGATTCAAATTATCACAACATTTTTCAGAAATTTCCTTCTCCTTGAGCAGAATTTAAAATGAAACAAAAAAATCAACCTTGCAGAAATACTTGATAATGGAGCTAGGGTTAATATTGTTAAAATTATCTAGATGCAACTTTTTTGACTTATTATAAAGTGTTTCAAATAGAGTGAGAATTTTTTTTGTTCTTTGGTGTTTTGAACCTGTGGTAGACTATTTAAAATTTTAATAATATAGATTTTATATTTATATAGGGGTTTATAGATTACGTCTGCAGACAATGCCCAATAGACACAATATAAAGTCACTAATATCAACAAAATGCCGCAGGTTGAGTCACAAAATCACAGAGTGATTGATGTCAGAAGGGACCTCTGGTGGTCATGTGGTCCAACCCCCCTGCTCAAGTAAGGCCACCTAGAGGAACTTGTCCAGAACCATGTCTAGATGGATTTTGATGATCCCAAAAATGGACACTCCATCTCTGGGTAAGCTGTGCCAGTGCTCAGACACAATAAAAAAGTGTTTTCTGATGTTTAGGAGGAAACTCCTGTGTTTTAGTTTGTGCTACTGCCTCTTGCCTTGTCACTGGGCACCACTGGAAAGAGCCTGGCTCCATCTTGTTTGCACCCTGCCCTCAGGTACTTACATACATCAAAGAGATCACCCCTCCCTGAGCTGACTCTTCTCCAGGCTGAACAGTCCCAGCTCTCTCAGCCTTTCCTCTTGGCACTGGTACGATTGCATCTCTAAAAATTCAGAAATTCTGAAAAAGTAGGAAAAAAGTCCCACAAGCTTGCACTCTAAGTAAAAGACCAGAATCAGACCATGAGCACATATACAAACAAAGACAGAAATGAACAGTATAGAATTTTATGTAGACATAATATTAAAAAATTTTAATAAGTGAACTGAAATAGAATAAAGAAACTGACTTGCAGGAAAAGGAGAAGAAAGCACTTGAAATCTGCCAAGTATGATGCACAAGTTGTCTTTGCAGGCTGAGTGAAGTATGGTATTATGAGCAGAAAACTGCATGTGATAATATGCTTTTTAAATAAAAGATTTGGAAAGAATGTAGATCTATGAAAGAGGATGTGGCAGATTGTGCTGAAACCCAGTCTTGAAACTGCAAATATCACCCGAACTCTGATAAAAGACAGGCTGCTTGAGATCATGGAAGAAAAAAAATGTAATAAAACAACCTCCTTCCATGACCACCTCCCTCAAAAAACAGCCTGAAACGAGACAAAGACTTAATTATGACTTGTTGTCAAATGTAAGGCCTTTCAGTCAACCCTTACAAGTAAGAATTTGCCAAGTAAAAAAAATAATATGGTTCAAGATTTCAGTTTTTAAACTATTAGTAGTTTTTTGACATAGTGAACAATAGTTCCTGACCTGCATGTGATTAAAAATGTCCGTGTGAAAGGCAAGTTATTTACATGTCATTAAACAGAAGTTATTTCTATTTACTGCAAATAATTTTCATGTCCTTCCTTACAGAATGACACTGACACCAGAAACTGCCTGCAAAAAGTTGACAATACTCACACAGCTAACTTTCTTCTCCTCTTTACTACTCTGGGATTTGTGATACCTTAGAGCTGCAGGTGCATTTTTAGTGTATTTTACAACAATGGTGATAAGGCTGTAAATAAATCTCATCTTATCTAAACATACAAGACTCTAAAGACATTAACTAAAAATTATAGTAGAACAAGTTATTAAGGAAAACAATTGTGTCTGAAGGTACTAAAAAACCTGGAATATCTTAAAAAATTTTATAGTGTCCTTGTAGAAAGAATAACAATAAGTAAACTGATATGCATATGTATAGTACATATACAATAATGCCAGTCAAAAGCAAAACCCATGATGATGGTGCAAGAAAAGACCTTCCAAGCGTTATTATACCTATTTCTCTGAGATGACCTTACTCAAAAATACTGCATTGTAATAGGTGATTGTGGATTCTTGTTTATTTTTGCCATGTGTGATGACTGTCTTAGTAACAGTTGATGCTGACCTGCAACTTAGTGGATATTAATATTTATTAATATTAATGTTTTACAGTGAAGTATTGGTTCAATGCATGAAGGATGTAGTTTGTTTCCATTTATATTCAATTTCATAAGCCTCAGAATATTAGAGTATTAATGAAAAGGCAGCAAACTCAGACTTTAATCTATATATTTTGCAGGCAAGTTACGGAATAACACTTGTAAAGCATACACTCCGACTTACTGATACGTTCTTCAAGACACAACTAGGAAGAGTGCCTTAACTATTAGAAGCTAAGGTCCCTGGATATTTACTGTGAAGCTGCAGATGTACAGAGACACAGCCAAGGCTGAGTAAAAGATTCAGTGTATTGGAAACTTTCAGCCACCTCTTGATGAAAATGACAATGCACATAAATGAAGTGGGAAGCAATGTCTTCTAGCTGTAGTGTAGACACAAGTTGTGTACAGTGTCATGCTCTTAGACAGTCATGTCCTATGAGAAAATAGCAGTTTTTTCTATTCAAAACTCAAAAAGAGGAAAGACGAAGAACAATTCTTATCAGTTTACCTGAGAAGATCTTGGACAGGTGATAAATCAAACAATTACAAGCGTACTGAGCATTTAAAAATAGTCTTTGATATTTTGGTGTATAAAAAGAGGGTTCAGCATGATGCGTTGAGCATTTTTTAAAGATGCATCTATTTAATCTACTAGTATCTCTAGAAAATGCATTTAGCATTTTATTTGTTCTTTTTAGTGAGTCAAGATATATTTATCTTCCCTTTGTTGAAAAAAACCAGTATCCTGAATAGTCCAGCATGATGATGGCACTCCATGAATAAATGACATGAGATTCTTTCCACTTTTTAGTTCAGAAACCCTACAAACTAGTGCCTATAATCGTAATTGTGTTTGCCTGGGATACTTATGCCACAGTCTTCACAGTCCTCAAACATCTTCCAGTCCAAAGATCATCTTTGCTCAGAAGTTTCTAGTTACACATATAATAGATTTCTGTTAATAGACTGAGAACATTCACTGGATCAATACAGAATTTCTTTCACCAATTTCAAATTTATATATGCGTTGTCATCTATGTGGTCAAATTTTAGAAGTCCCTGAAACTCCTGTGAAGACCATTGGAGGTCATCTATGTGGTGCTTTCAGGAATAACATAAAACTCAAGAAAACTTTGCAAAAATTAAGAATTATTTACATATTTGAATTTGTCCTGGAAAAGTCATAATTCAAAGAGAAGGTTAGAGAGGGGAAAAATGAGGTTGAAGGGGTATTTGGGGGAAGGTTCTTTGTCTGTCAGGTGACTGCATTGGTGAATGACAGCCTTTGCTGGAATATGAAGAGATTAATTTTTTTTTCCACTGTGTTAGATAATGTCCCTATTTGGGCACCAAAAAAAGACTGTGGTGAGTCGACCCTGGCTGGACGCCAGGTGTCCACCAAGGCTGGTCTATCACTGCCCCTCCTCAACTGGACAGAGGAGAGAAAGTATAATGAAAGGCTCATGGTGGAAAATAAGAACCTCAAGAGATCACTCAGCAATTACTGTCACAGGCAAAACAGACTCGACTCCGAGAAATTAGTTTAATTTATTACCAATCAAATCAGAGTAGGATAGTGAGAAATAAAACCAAATCTTAAAAACGGTTTCCCTCACCCCTACATTCTTCCTAGGCTTCACTTCTGATTTTTTCTCTCTCCTCCCCTCCAAGTGATGCAAGGGGACAGGGTATAGGAGTTGTGGTCAGTTCATCACACATCTCTGCCGGTCCTTCCTCCTCAGAGGGAGCACTCCTCACATTCTTGCCCTGCTCCAGCATGGGGTCCCTCCCACAAGACAGTTCTCCATGAACTTCTTCAATATGACTCCTTCCTATGGGTTGCAGTTCTTCACAAACTTCTCCAGCATAGGTTCCTTCCATGGGGTGCAGTCCTTCAGGAATAGACTGCTCCAGCATGGGTCCTCCATGGGGTCACAAGTTGGGCCAGCAAACCTGCTCCAGGTGGACTCCTTTCTCCACAGGGCCACAGGTCCTGCCAGAAGGATGCTTCAGCACAGGTTTCCCACAGGGTCAGAGCCTCCTTTGACTGCATCCACCTGCTTTGGTGTGGGGTACTCCACAGGCTGCAGGTGGAGATCAGCTCCACTGTTAACCTCCCCAGGCTGCAGGGGAACAGCCTGCCTCCCTATGGTCTTCATTGCAGGCTGCAGGGGAATCTCTGCTCCAGCACACGGAGTACCTCCACTTCCTTCTTTTTCACTGACCTTGGTGTCTGCAGGGCTGTCTCTCTCACATATTCTCACTCCTCTCTCCAGCTACAATTGCCATCATACAGCAACATTTCCCCTTTCTCAAATACAATATCCCAGAGGCACTACCACCATTGCTGATGGGTTCAGCCTTGGTCAGCAGCGGGTCTGTCTTGGAGCTGGTTGGCATTGACTCTGTCGGACATAGGTAAGCTTCTAGCAGCTTCTCACAGAAGCCACTCCTGTAGACCCCTGCTACCAAAACATTACCATGCAAACTCAATACAGATGACAAAGGCATAAAGGATGCATGAAGTCTTAACTGCAAAATTTTCAAAGAAAATTTGGTCTGATTTACTAAACTGCATGCCTTCTGTAGAATATTCAGGGTTTTTGGAACCTTGTCTTTAAAAACACTTGTCAAAGAGTATACATGTTCAATATGTAGTACATCTGAGAAGTATCCATGTCTGATTATTATTTACTGCATGTGATCAAGTGAGAAGCCTGAAACACATAACGAATACAGGGGAATAGAGATGAAACATGACACAGCCAAAGGAGATTTATGTTTAAATTCCAGAAAATACTCTTAGAAATACTCTTAGAAAACCTTAAGTGATATTCATTATCCCTCAACAGTTTACAGTATTGAGAAAAAAAGGATGCATGGATCTGCAATGGGAAATAACATTTTGAAACCCATATTTTGTCGTACTTAAAATATACAATGAAGATTCAGTATTTAATAGAATTTACAGATTTTCTTTTCATTGGATGTTACCCAACACATTATCCAGAATGGCAGTTTAAATGCAAGGTGAACAAAATCTTTCCACTACAGTATCTTAGAGCTAGAACATAATTCAGCAAACTTGAAAAAACCTAAATGCACAGCTTGCTATCTCTCTCCATAAATATGTATACGGTACCATAGCTGAATAGAGTCAACAGAAGTCTTTGGTTCAATCACTTTTGATTTTTCCATGTTTCCTGCTTTGAACTATAAAGCTCTGTTAAAAAAATGGTGGTGGTAGTGGGGAGGGGTAGGTGGGTATAATCTTCTGTGTACTGCAGTTAGTTCTGTTTATGGAAAATTTTGCCAGTCATCTATGAAACCATTCTCTGATGATGCATTATGCAGTTTTCTGAGCAGTACACTTTCAATTTGTGTTTTGTTATTTGGTTTCTTTTGTCTTATCAGTTACCAGAATACTTCCTCTTTTGTACAATACTTCAAAATTCTTAATGTCTTACAGAAACTTAGAAACCCTCAAAGCTGAGAGGTTCTTTGATATTCACAATAAGCAATGCTAAAATGAAGTCCTTTTGATATACTGATAGAAATTCTTTTCCCCCGTTGATAATGAAAAATGAGAGTCTATTAACACTGATTATTTCTATGATGCCAATTCATTACTTTTCTTGCATAATCAAATCAAAATTCATCATATAAAATGACTATTCTTTTTCATGTGGCAATGATCCATTTTTCTTTCTAATTACTGTCTTAATTTTCTCCAAGCTGTGCACGAAACTATTTCAAAATCCTTTTCCTCCCTTTCTGATAAAAATTCTTAGGGCAGAAAAATTATCTCATGAAGAGAAGATTTGCATGCTACCTTAGCAGACAAACTGTCTCATTTAAGATGGACAGGAATTTTATTATTCCTACCTATTAGGTAGGAAATAATCTATAAACATTTTATCACCACTCAAAAGTAAATTACATAGATATTAAATTGACACAATAAGTGATTTTAAAATAAATAATTAATGTACGAAGAATTAGAAAATGCATATTTCATGGGACTCAAATGACAATTTAAAAATATAAGCTTGAATATTTCTTTTATACAAGATAGTGACTTGCATTCCCTTTATAGCCAGTTGCCACAAGGGAAAACCTGACCATAGTTAAGGAAAACATTACAGTAAAGAAAACACAAGAGCTCTGCTTACTTTAGAAATTTAATCTCTCTTATTAGAACCTAAATTCCTAATTCTTTATGGGGAAAGGCATTTACTCCATGCAATGATTCACTTAAATTGGGCTTGTTATGTTAAGAAATAAAAATTTTTTTTAAAATTTCACTTTTTAGAGGATGATCCCCCTTTCTATTTGCTGAAGAAATACCACTAGCTAGATTACTATTAGCTACTTAACCTAAATGTCAAAGCATTCTTCTATATCTGTCACCAGACTGTGTTTCATTATAACATCTGAAGTTGTGCTTGACTAACACTAACAATTTGCTTTTATACTGGCAGTTTAGTAGCTAACTTTTATAGTCATAGATGTTGTTCAAACAGAAAGATTGGAAACAGAGCACTCAAAGGGATGTTCCTCTTCCTGTCAAAATCAGTGAAAAGAAAGTGTCTGTCCTTTTCATGAGTTCACTTATTTTTCCTGTGTAAGGCTAATTTGATACTCTCCAAGTTCTCTTGAATTTTTTAGAAGGCTGGGAGAAGATTCAAATCTTGTTTTCTCATGGAGAAGCAATATCAATACACTGTACCATGGTGATTTTAAAAGAAGGCAATGGGCAGAACATGGTGGGCAGTGATGGCCATCATGTAATTCCTTGGGTATTTTCTTATGCACTGCATGGCTTCTCTCTGTATGGTGTGTGCAGCTAGAGTCTCCTCTGCCTTTGAGAACAGAAAAATGCAAGACTAATTTAACAGCTTTGGAGCATCATCATTTTTACACTTTACTTTTCTTGACGGGGTGTTGTTTCCTAACTGTTCTAGGATCATAGAATCATAGAATAGTAGGGGTTGGAAGGGACCTCTAGAGATCATCTAGTTCAACCCCCCTGCTAAAGCAGGTTAGCCTAGAGCAGGTTGCACAGGAATGCATCCAGGTGGGTTTTGAATATCTCCAGAGAAGGAGACTCTACAACCTCTCTGGGCAGTCTGTTCCAGTGCTCTGTCACCCTCACAGTAAAGAAGTTCCTCCTCATGTTCAGGTGGAACTTCCTGTGTTCCAGTTTGTGCCCATTGCCCC
>VZSC01013452.1:12429-58446 GCA_013398225.1 Steatornis caripensis | reverse complement strand
GGGATGCGAGAGAAACACCTACGCAGATACCTGCATATCTCCCCACAGCGGGAGGAGGTGGCTGGAACGGATCTCCCTGCAGCCCCTGGTGAGAGGGCAGGCTCTNGCTGAGGCCGGGCCATTTAGAGCCAGCGGATGGGCCTCTGAGATAACGTATTTAAGGAGGGGACAGGACAAAGAAACGGTCGTTGAGAGCTGCAGCAGAAGGAGGAGGGGGATGCGAGAGAAACACCTACGCAGATACCTGCATATCTCCCCACAGCGGGAGGAGGTGGCTGGAACGGATCTCCCTGCAGCCCCTGGTGAGAGGGCAGGCTCTGCCCCTGCAGCCCACGGGGGATCGTGGTGGAGCAGCCCGTGGAGGACCCCACGCCAGGGGAGGTGCCTGCTCCCGAAGAAGGCTGTGATGTTTTGGGAAGCCTGCGCTGAGTCGGTGCGGTCCTGAGGGGTTGCACCACGTGGGAAGGACTTAACCTCGGAGGAGCTCAAGAGGGACTGTCTGCCATGGGAGGGACCCCGCGCTGGAGGAGGGGAAGCGTGTGAGGAGCCCTCCCCGCCTGAGGAGGAAGGAGCGGCAGAGACAATCTCTGGTGAACTGACTGCACCCCCCCATTCCCTGCGCCGCTGAGGGGGGAGGAGGGAGAGACATTGGGAGCGAGGGGCCTCGAGCCCGCGAAGGAGGGAGGGCTGGGGGGAGGCGGTTGTTTTTTTTTTTTTTAAGATCTGTTTTTTCGTGTCTACTTACCCTACTTTGCTTTGATTGATGACCGATTAAATTAGATAGATTTTTTTTTTTTTCCCAAGTTGGGTCTGGTTCTGCCCGTGACCATATTGGTGACTGAACCCTTCCTGCCCTGGTCTCGACCCACCAGGTTTCGTTATGCTTTCTGCTCATCCCGGTGTGGAGGAGTGAGGGAGCGGCCGCGTGGTGCCTTGTTGCCGGCTGGGCCTGAACCATGGCTTAAGTAATACTGAATATGTTATTTCTACTACTACTCCAACATCTTCGAAGACTTAAGTCATGGTATTGGAATGCTTTGAAGAGCTAATATTGCTAATGTTGGCAAGAGTATGTCACTGAGAAAAAAGACAAGGTATATTTAATTCTACACTACTATGAAAATGACCTGCATTTATCCACCACGTGCATATTTCAGTGAGACATGAGAAGGGAGCCAAATTGTTTCATCTGAACGTCTCGGGAGTGCTTCATGTTCTAGCCTATGCATCATACCCTAGTCTACTTTGGGAGTGACTGTATGCAACCCTGCTTCCTGTCCTTCATAACCCTTTCATATGTGGTAAAATCTAAGTGTATAGTGGGCCATGACAGCGTTTATATATTCAGGAGTTCAGCGAAGGAAAAATATTTTACTGTTCTGCCTTACCACCTCTGTTGCATTTACAGCATGGCCCTGCTGCCAAACGGTCTGACAATAACATGTACAGTTTAAATTAATGACAGGAGGAATCTTTTTATTTGTAAATATTTGTGATGTGTTTCCTTCAGAATTTTTTAGTAAAGAAATGATTATTTGCAGCTCACACATGACTTTGGCCATCATAATCCTGTTCAACTGTACTCATCTTGATATCAAAAACCCCATTGAAAATCTGTAAGCTTATTAATTGACCATATATTAAAGCAGGTTCACGTATGTGGGAGGGAATGTGCTCCCAGCTATGGCATTTATATGTCACTGCCAGAAGTTACTATCCACCGCTTCTCTCTAATGCTGAAGAAGCAGCCCAGTCCACAGGAGAGAGGCTGCAAAGATTTTGGAGTAAATTTTACCTGTACAGACAACTGCAGGCAGCAGCCTCCTGCTGCTGGAGCTGACAGCTCTCCCTCCACTTGAATTACCAGTTCTAGATACATTCTGAAAGAGCTTTGTGGGCTCAGGTGACTTTTCTGGGACCCTGAAAGATTACTGTGGTCCCACACTAGGTAAGAATTGGATGAGGAAAAGACTGTTTTAAAGCTGTCCTTTCTACTTTTCTTAGGGTTTGCAATCAGAAGTAGTTACAACTACTTTTTAAAATGGCAAACTGAAAGTCGTTTACAGGACACACATGGGAAAATCTGAGACTTTACGGTTAGCAGTAAAAGCCTTCTCAGCATCTGTTTAGTGTTCACTTTCTCAGATGTCTATCTGCTTTTAACAACTAGCTCGTCATAATGAGCCACAGCTTGATCTGCAATGCCTGAATTTGTTATGCTATTTTGTGCATTAAATGAATATAAGCTACAAGTCTTTACCTCAGAGTACATCTTGAGTGGTTTACTTAATATGATTTGCTTCTAATATGCACTCTTACATTTGCTTGTAGCCTTTTCCTTTCACATTTAAAAATGATCACAGTCTAAACCAGGAGAGCTGAAAACCACGTGATTATTCTCTTTCAAATGCAGAGCCATCAGAGTCGTCTCCTGCAGAGGGCTGATAAGTGCCTTAAATTTTTCAAATATGGTAGAAATAGTGGCCTTTCCCCTTTAGCCTTGATTAGGGTTGGAATTTAACACACGCTGCCTCCGTATTTTCTGTGATTAGATTGTTCTTGGGCAAGTGCATTTAGTGTGTGCTAGACAGGTCAGTGATCAGTCTTCCACAGGGAAAAGAACAAAACCAGGAAATATTCATAATTCATTGTGATCTGACATTTAAGTGTACTCTAGAGATATCTGCTGGTTGCGGGCATTTATTCTACAGTCTAATTATTTTACAATTTGCTCTTCACGTCAGTCATTACCATATGCTTTGGCTGTTTTAAGGCATTAGTATTTCTTGCTTTTGTATACATAAGTCAGAGTTTAATTTACACCATATTTGCCTGTAGAAATATTTTGTTCTTTCAAGCAATGTTCTCAGGGCTAAGAAAATATTCTCTATTTAAAAATAAATAAATCAGGCCAAGATATGATCTTGAACTTGATAAGAACTGCTGAATATTAGCAGCATAAGACACATTTCTGTGAGTTTTTAACTGCACTTTCCGCATTGCAGTGAAGTAAATATACATGTGTATGTTGCTATATAAATATTTACAATGCACCATTCTCAATTGTAGGAGAACGGTCACTTATTTTTCCTAACTTTTCTACCCCTAAGCTGTGTTTAAAGATCTTAAAATGATATTCTCAACCTGCAGGGTCATATGTAGACCTGAACACTGAGGAGTGAAATTTGCCTTTCTGCAGGGAGCCAGTGTGATTCCTATGCAACACAAATCCTACTTAAACTCTACTTCAGAAAGCTTAGCATTTCACAGAATCACAGAATAGTTGAGGCTGGAAGGAACATCTAGAGACCATTTAATCCAATCCCCTTCTACAAAACAGGGTTAACTAAAGCAGGTTGGTTCAGGTTATGTCGAGTTGGGTTTTGAGTATCTCTAAGAATGGAGATTCCACAACCTCTGTTTCAGTGTTCAGCCACCCTCACAATAAATAGGCTTTTTCTTATGTTTTAACAGAATTGCCTGTATTTCAGTTTATGCCCATTGCCTTTTGATCTTGCACTGTATACCACTGAGAAGAGCCTGGCTCCATCTCCTTTACTCCCTGCTGCGGTGGGTTGACCTTGGCTGGCTGCCAGGTGCCCACCAAGTCGCTATCAGTCCCTGTCCTCAGCAAGATGGGGGAGAAAATAAGATGAAAAAACTTGTGGGTCCAGATAAGGACAGGAAGATCACTCAGCAATTACCATTAGAGGCAAAACAGACTTGGGGAAATGAATTTAATTTATTACCAATCAAATCAGAGTAGGATAATGAGAAAATAAGAACAAATCTAAAAACAGCTTCTCTCCACCCCTCTCCTTCCTGGACTGATCTTCAATCTTGACTTCTCTATCTCCTCCATGCAGTGCAGGGGGATGGGAAATGGGTCTTGCAGTAAGTTCATAACACTTTGTCTCTGCCACTTCTTCTTCCTCACTCTTCCCTTGCTCCAGTGTGGGATCCCTTACACAGGGTACAGTCCTCTATGAACTTCTCTAATGTAAGGCCTGGAGTATGCTCCAACACAGACTTTCCGAGGAGTTACAGCTTCCTTCAAGGTATATCCACCTGCTCTGGTATGGGGTCCCTCATGGGCTGCAGGTGGATATCTGCTCCACCATGGATCTCCATGGGCTGCAGGGGGACAATTTGCATAACCATGTTCTTC
The DNA here is from genome assembly GCA_013398225.1 of Steatornis caripensis. Lineage (NCBI taxonomy): Eukaryota > Metazoa > Chordata > Aves > Caprimulgiformes > Steatornithidae > Steatornis > Steatornis caripensis. The sequence continues at coordinate 54,278 of VZSC01013452.1, read as the reverse complement.
TCCCCAGGCTGCAGAGGAAACTCTAGTCCAGTGCCTAGAGTACTTCCTCGCTTTCGTTCTTCATTGACCTTGCCTCTACTTGAGGTTTATGACCTCCAGCTATCTCAGCCTCCCCTTGTATGTCAGATTCGCCAATCCCTTAATCATCTCATGGCCCTTCACTGGATTTGCCCTAGTATGTTCCTGTCTCTCTTGGACTGGGGAGCCCGGGACTGGACACAGCACTGCAGGTGTGTCTCAACAGGGCTGAGCGAAAGGGAAGAATCATCTCCTTTGACTTTTTGGTTATGCTCTTCCTAATACAGCCCAGGCAGCTGTTGGCCTTAGCTGCACGCGCACATTGGTGGCTCATGTTCAAGTTGGTGTCCACCAGGCCCCTCAGATCTCTCTCTGCCAAGCTGCTTTCAGACCTTCAACACTCAGCATATACAGGTGCAGGGGGTTGTTCCTCTCCAGGTGCAGAATATTGCAATTCCCTTTGTAAAACTTCTTGAGATCCTGGTCAACCCGTTTCTACAGTCTATCTAGGTCTCTCTGAATGACAACACAAGTAATTGATGTATCAACAACTCCTCCCAGTTTTGTATTATCTGCAAACTTGCTGAGAGTGCACTCTGTCCCATAATCCAGGTCATTTATGAAAATATTGAATAGTACTGACCCCTGTACGGACGTCTAGGATTATACCTTCTGTATTCTGCTTTGTTGCAGCCCTCAGCAACCTCCCTTAATCACCATGACCTTTCGAATCTAATACAGAGAGTCCACATGGTGGCACTGGTCAGCTCCCTCAGCACGTGTGAGTGCATCATCAGGTCCCATGGACTTGTGTATGTCCAATTTGTTTACATGTTCCCTAATCTGATCCTCCTCTATTGAGAAGTCTTCTTTGCTTCAGAATTTCCTACTAGTCTCAGAGACATAACATTACTGGGGCAAATCTTACCAGTAAAGACCAAGGTGGAGAATATATTGAGTATCTCAACCTTCTTCATGGTCTTTGTCACCAGGTCCCCTGCCCCATTCAGCAGTGGACCCACATTTTCCCTCATCTTCCATTTGCTGCTAATACACCTGTACAAGCTGTTCTTGTTACCCTTCACATCCCTCAACAGATTAAACTCCAAACGGATTTGGCTTTCATAACATCAGGATGGGACTTCTTTTAGCTCTTTTGTTGATCACAAGGCCCATCTTGTCCATGTTTCCCAGCACTCTGCTTTCCAACCTGGGCCATCTCTTCCTCACTTGACTACAGGTAGCCATCTCCTTTCTTCACTGTTCCTAGTTAAAAAAAATTACGTGGACCTCGTATTGGCCAAACTGATCTTGGGATCCATGTGGCTGCCTTGGATTTGGCAGTCATAATACTCTTTCATTTCAACTTGAAGCATTGGGCTAGAGTGCAGTTTTTTCTGATTAAAGCTTTGAAGGCCATTGTCTGATTGATTTGGTCTTCAAAAATTTGAGGACTGTTGTCTGACTAAATCTTTGAAGACCACTACATTATGACATTTTTTTCTTTTCAAAAAGTACCATTCAGAATCTATTTAGCAAGATGGAGATTTTAATATGTTAAAGACTTTTTAAAAGAAATGTTAAAAAATGTCCATCTTTCTTTAACAATTAAACATTAAAATTGAAGCCTGCCTCAGCCATTTCTCTGATCTGTAAAGTCATGAGCCATCCCGTAAAGAAGATGATCTGCTGATTACATCGGAATGGTTTTCTTCACAATTATAAAGAATAGTTCAGAATATTTCTGGGAGTGCTTTTCATAAAGACTTGGGGTTTTCATGGAGTCCAAACCCCTCCCTGTTCATCCTGCTCTCCAGCCTGGATTTCTGAACTGGTTTTGAATCAGAGACATTACATTTTCCAATAGTCTGCTAATACAGACTCCTCTTCATTCCTGAACCATTTTTTCTTCCATGGACAACTTGCAGTTGGTTCTCTACCCTGTAATGAATTTTGGTTTGCTCTTCAGCGTGCACAATGAACTAATCCTTAATGTTTTTTTTTCTGTTCAGGTGTCCTACCTTAAGTATTAAAATTAGATTTAGTGAAGGTGAATAATATAGCCGTTGAAACCCAGTAATTCAACCTGATGTAAACCTTTCATAATCATACTACCATACTAAATCATAACATGTTTTTCAGATGCTTTCACCTTCGTATGTGTATGTGTGTTCCTTGCTGGGTTTACTGTTATAGCTAATAACTGTCATCCATCATTTATATACTTTATTCTTATTCCGTCTTCCAAAAGCAGAATGCAGAAATACTGATAAGTACAGATTTGCTCATACAGTTTTTGAATATACATATTTTTCATTAAAGTATGCCTTCAATTCAACAGCTACATTGTTCAGCTCTGTGTTGCTTCCTCTTAAGCCACAGGGAATAATCCTCTTTTCTACAGAGGAATCAAGAGTGCAACCAATAGAATCATAGAATGGTTTGAGTCAGAAGGGACCTTTAAAGATCATCTAGTCCAACCGCCTGTCATGGGCAGGAATATTTTTCACTAGATTAGGTTGCTCAAAACCCCATCCAGCCTGACCTTGAACACTGAATATATTGTTTACGTGTTGGTAATAACAGCATATGTTATGTAAGCTTGTCAATATTGAGCAATTTTTTTCTATTTAAAATGCAAGGTATTTTGTAAATATTTCTACAGTGGGTGAAAGGAAACTCTGCTTATTAAACATACTCAAAGAGTTTACTACTCAGAGTTGCTATATAAGGAAATTTCTTTTGTGTGTACCAACATTAGACTTGCAACTGCTATAATTTTCCCCAGTTTCTGATTATTTGCAAAACTCTAATTATTTGGGCAGAAGTTAATTGTTTCTGTTCAATCATTTGACACATTCTTCATTACTTTTAGAGCATGTGAGCTTTTCACCCAGCCACAGTTACAATTAAGACTGATGAAATCATTAGATGTGTTGTAAACATTCAGTTTATCCACACAGAGTTTGGCAACATTTTAAAGGTCTTCTGTCAAGTTCATCCACTGTTTAATTATTTGTTGTTGATACTGAATAACAGTATGATCTCTGTCATTTGTCATTACACTCTATTGCAGGCATAGATTTTTCATTGTATGGCTGGTGGTTCCAAGAAGGTTTCATTTAAGTGAACAGGAGAGATAGTAACAGCTCATGAAAGTTTGCAGTTGCCTTGTGAAATAAAACCGCTATTTTCTTATGATTCTTGATAATTATGGCTGCTAACCAAACAAAGCAAGTTACATTTTGAGGATTAGAATTGTCACTTCTTGCTGCGTAAGTGTTTCTAAATGAAAGCTCACAGTACACAAGATAGTTGTCTCGGGGAAAGAGAATGTAGAAATGACGTATGCAAAAGTAACATCAGGACTTTGAATTCTGTAATTCAACTGCAGTCTTGATATGTTTTGTGTTTTAACAACTTGTCCGAGAAAGTAGATAATGTGTGATATCTTCTTTGATTAGCTCATTAGGACTGAAGCCATGGAAATATAATACTGCATGATGGTAATTGTGCTAGCAATTTATAAGCTGTCTATAGCCTCACCTTGTCTTTTTTTTCTGTAAAGTATTCCCTGTGACTTCTCAAGGGGTAAAGCCTACTCCTCTTTGCTATCTTTAATTGCAAGCAGAATATACCTTTCTGGAATATATCAGCAGTGAGGACAACAGCAAAACTTGCAGTGGAACATTTTTTAATGGAGGGTTAACCCGTGTTTTAATCTGTTTTTATCCTGTTATCACAGGAATAAGTAAAACAGATATAAATACAGCACAAGTAAGTATGGAGTATGCTAAGTAGGCAAAAGTCCTTAGTGGCTGGTGTATATGTCTTTCCTCTCATGTGTACTCCTTTCCTCATACATAGATAGTCGATTTAGTTATGCAAGCCATCTATACAGTATACTTTAAAATTTACCTCCATGTTAATTGGAAGAGAGATGCGGGAGATGCGAGATCCTTATTTTCAGTCCAGTACCCACCTTTGTGTCTGATCCTCTTCCCTACAAACAAAGATGAGGCACAGATCTCCTTTCTGTAGTTGCTTCCTTGTTGCATTTCTATCTTTCCGTCTAGATTGAACAATGCCTTTTGATGAAAGGACTTTTCACTACAAATGTGACCTGTTTATTTTCAGGGAAGAAATGTGTATAAAGCCATTCAGTGTGAATGTTAATATAAAACAATTAAGCTGCCTTCTGGGTCAATTTCTCTACTTTTTGGCTTTCTACATACAATGTACTTGCAGTTCTTTTCAGCTGAGGCTTCTAATTCCTGGACCCCTGAGCAGCTTTTCTTCACAACTCCAAAACTGTGCAACAGCAACGGAAATTGCCTTGATAATGCTCATTTACTTGGTCACAAAGGTGTTGTGAGGCTTAAATAATTAATACTTACAAACACTTCAAAATCTTTCGTTTAAATGATGAGGTGCCAGCTCTTAAAAACTGGGACGTGTTTGAAATCTTAGATAATATTACCTAATACATAGACCATTGCCTATGTATTATTGAGACACTTCAGATAATGAGGTGTTTTTACCTGGTTGTGGAAATCCTATTAAATGCAAAATAGTAACAACAGGTCTGGCTGGATGCAGGCGGTGAGAGAATTTTTTTACATGAAGGTCTCTGAAACATGTACTTGGTACGTGTACTTAGCAGCAGTGAGACTTAAATGGGCTACTTTTGTTCCCTCAGAATGACTCATAACCTCATCTGAAACACATTTGCCTCAGTGATCTGGGATTGCTTATTACTGGGAGAGCTCAGTGTGAAAAGATTAAATCACTGTGTGCCACAGTAGCCTTTTCATACAGGTTAAAACTGCTGTGACTCAAGATAGGAAGCAGGGTATATTATTTTGGGCAGAACTATGTTAATGTACTGCTGCTGCTGTACTCGGAGCAGTAGGAAGATGTTTGGTAATAAGGTCAATTGCACATCCCTCTTTCTCCCCTCCTCTCACTCAGATTCTTCCAGCTGTTTAGGTACTCTTCCTAGCTACTGCTAGGGATCTACTGTTTCTCTTGTCTGTGTTTCTCTTGTCTACTGTTTCTCTTGTCTACTGTTTCTCTTGTCTGTGTGTCAGTAGCAGCTGTCAACACTCAGGCTTTTTTATTCTCATTTTGATGATGTCCTTTCTGTAATCTACTGCAATGCTGATGATGTAGTTTTCAAGAGCTAGGTTGGCTACCTCAACACTATGCATTGTAGGCACTGATGCTGACATCAATGTGGAGAGGCTCCATCTCAGCAGCTTCAGATGTGTACATCTGAAATTGTTAACTCCCCTTATAGTCAATGCAGAGAAAGGCATGGTTACAATTCTGATAATGAATGTATTATCAGGCCTTCACTTAATCATGAAGTAAACCACTTTTTAGAAGTACTTCTGGAAGGAATTTAGAGAAAATCTAGACAACTAAATGTAGGGATTTGACTAGATAACCTTTAAAGGTCCCTTTCCAACCCAAACTATTCTATGATTCTGCGATTCTATCAACTTTTAGTCATATGCCTCCCAACCTAAATGATAAAAATGATTGTGTGGCTCTGAGATGTGTTTCCTTTTATCGAAGGATAGTAGCCATGTCTCATATATATCTGCCTCAGTATTCCCATTTGTATGTTATCATGAAAATTACAATTCTGAAACTGAAAATATCAATAAAGGAAACACTAGTTAATGACACGGAGTGGGAGTGTCTGGTGTACTCAGGTTATCCCCTCATATCCAAGAATCCATTACTTCAAGAGAATAAAAGGAGTAATTTTGATTTTAGAAATTTGCTGGTATTTTTCCAAATGTGTAACAGCATTTAGCTGTTTATCTAAACAGCATTTAGATTTTACAATCTCTTTTGGCAGTATTTGACACTGGAATTTTCTGTAACTCAATTCACAGCAGGACTTGCTGTTACGCTCATAGTCTGGTTTGATTCATTTGCATCTATCTGGAGTAAGTGACATTCATCTAATACAGTTTAAGCTTTGGCACATCTCAAAGTGCTTTTGTAGGTCTTCTTTATCTTTAATACTTAGATTCTACCCTTAGGATGGATCTCTCATCAGTGTGCCATCATTTCTTTGAGTAGGTAAATGACAGCCAAGTCTATTTTACACTTTCTTTTGATCCTCACCCTGCAGTCTCTTATCCAAGGTAATGACCTCTACTATATATAATTTTGAATGCCACATATCTTAATGAAGTTAAAATGGTTTGCATCTCTAGGTTAGCTATGATATCTTAGCATTTGCAATGTCTTCCAATGAATGTTGTCCACATTTTTCTGGCAGGTGAAGTTGATTTTTTTCATATTCTACTCGTACTTGTCACAGGCACCTTTGAAGTCTCATATTGATTTTAAAGTGCTTAATAAATTACAAAGTCCAACACCTAAAATGTATCTTAACATTTGTTCCTGACCTTCCATTGTCTTATATTTCCAGCCTTCTAGGCAGAGCTGTAGCTGATGATTATACAACACAGTGGTAGTCCTTTTGAAAAGTTCTCTTTTTTACCTTATCTGGGTGAGATAAACAGCAGCTTTAAAGGGATTTATGTTTCATTGCAAATCAATCATATTTTGAGTGACTGTGACAGCCAAAACTCAGACATACTATTTCCAATTTGGTACTTTCTTTCTTGTTTCTTATTGTAACTCTGAGTATGCTGTTTCTCCGAGGTACCCTGGATATCTCAATACCCTGCAGTGTAGACCTTAGAAATAGAGCTCATCCCACCTAACAGTAGATATGCATGCATAATTTTATGTTTATACGAATTCAATATGAAATTATTTCAGAGTAGTTATAATTAATGCTTGGTGTTTGTATATATCGTTTCTTGATGAAATTTTAAAGCCAGAGCTTTTGAAATGAAGTAAATACAGCTGCTGTAATACTGTACTTCATTAATCAATTAGTATGCTTATAGTAAGACATCCTATTTAAAATTTTCCTTCTTGCTGCATAGTGCAGAAAATTCACAACAGTTGATAAGTAGGCAAAGATCTGAGTAAGTGGCTAGGAACATAGATCAGGATACACAAACAACCCAGAGAGTAGTCTAAACACTATATTACACAGGGATGCTCACTAGCTTTTCCTCTCTGTCTCTGTGAAGCTTGAGTCTGCTGCACAGTGAATTATCTTTGCAGGGCGGGGACATTGAACACGCATGCATGTACACATGTATGTCTGCTCTATAGCGTAAAAAGTGGCCAGGATACTCAAGGAATTGCAAAGGAGTTGGAAACTCTTTCATACCTCTTTAGAATAAGGAGGCACAAAGTTTCGCTAGTCACCCTAGCAGGAGTATCATTTTAAAAAACAAGGGATATGGTAATTTGAAAGAAAACACGATGTCTGTGTGTAATGAGAACCAGAACCCATAGTTGTTTGGTAGCCTCATGAAAAGCCCCACCGTCTATTACAACCCCAAGGGTGTTGGTAGGTGGGACTCCCAACACTGGGAATTCTGAGACATGTCTGAGTTTGCACAGGCACAGAAATTGTAACTGCTTGATAAAATTTAACTTAATTTTTTAAAGTATTTTCACAACTAAATGGATTGTACCAACCATTCCTGGAATTGTGAAATTGTATGTGGATGAAGTCATTCCGCCCATAGTCCTTTTCTAGCTGTTTCTTAAAGAGAATTTTCTTTCTATAATACAAGAGAGACCTCCTATGCTACAGATTATGGTTTTCTTTCTCACTTTTTCAATTATGATAGAAAACATAGTAATGAGAACAGAAAATTTCCACATATGTTTACTTCTAGGTATTTCTTAGTATTTCTAGGTATTTCTGAGATGTGTCATTTATGAATCAGAGGCAATTACTTCTGTTTGTCACTTCAAGTGTTCCATCCAGCTGTCCGTATTTTTCACTGGTTGTGATAATTTTAAAATAAAATACATCTATTAATACACTTTTTCTTTTATAATATGCCGGTGAAGTCAGATAGTTTCACCACATGGACAGCTAAGAAAAGGAAAGAATGAAAATAAAGTTTCCTGAAACAGATGGAAAACATTTTCATTTTCAGAATGAAAGTAGGAAACAGAGATTTACATTTCATTGCAGTGTAATGGTGTTTAGGGTCTTAAGGCACCTTTGAAAATGTTACTACTAGTGACCTGAGTAGAAGATATGCAGGAAGTGTATGTGGAGAAATGAAACCAGCCCCCTCTCCTTTAGGTAGTTTAAACTTAAATGAGACTTCTTTGCTGAACATACAATGTTGAAGTCTGACATTATCTCTTGGTTTCCTCATTATTTCTATGTCACATACATTTGCTGGCTTATATTGCCTTCCACTTCTACACAGAAACGAAAGACTAATTTACACATTTTTCCTGCCATTTCTGTATTTTTATATTTTACATTGAAATTCAGATGGTCTTTTTTATTAATAATTTATGGTCCATATATTGTCCTTCTAGAGTTATGCTCCTTTTAGATTAAGTTCTTTATGATTACTTTTCCCCACCCCATTTCTAAGTAGTCATTACTTTTTTGTGTTTGCCTTTCAGCTTCTTGAGTAAAATTCAATCCCTGCTGTGCAGGTCAACAGTTTTCCTGAGAGACAAAAGCTGCTGATTATCTTTCCCACATTAATCTCAATCATATACTGATTACACTCTTACCTCTCTGATTGCTCTGTTCCATCCTACATTTCTCCCCAAAAACTCAAATGACTCTCTGGCCTCATCTACTAGTTAAAAGCATTAATGGCAACAGAAGATCTCTAGATCTTAAGTTCATTATTCTTTCTAGAAACAATGTCAGAACCTTTATATGAATAACATGCGGGCAAACTTTCTGTTACTCAGGGTTAATTGCTGCTGGAAAAGTAATGTCTGATTTCCTTTTAAAGCTTTTGATAGCAATATTCACCCATTTACTAATAAAATCTCTACCCTGTGTCTCAGAGGAGTGCAGTGACCAATCAAAACTTGCATTATTCAGGCTAGTTAATTAAAAGACTGATTTCTGAACAAAAAATTTAAACCCCTTTTTGCTTACTTTTTTTGCCTTTGTTGCTTAATTATGCAAATGCAAATCCACCTTCAATAACCACATTTGTCCATCATCCAAAGCTCGCAATGTCCTTGGTGACCTTAACTTCTACAATAAATGCTCTGCAAGCAGTTTGATAAGTGGGACTTCACACAGTAAATTCACACTGTTAATTAACATCCTCAGTGAGATGTCATTGTTTTTCCTTGAAAAATCAAGCTTTAGTGGTCTGGACAATACAAAACTACATAAGACATTCCAGTCCCACTATTGAGAACATTTTTAAAACAAGTCATCTACTGACACAGTTTACATATCCTCCTCTATGAGGAATGCGTTTGTTTTCCTGTCCTGCAGGAGAAGATGTGAATGAAATAATTCAGAACCCATTCAAAACTTCCTGTTACACATCTGATTTAAGGTTGAGTAGGATGCAAAGGAGCATGGAGTCTATGTAATATTTTGAATGTTAACTAAACTAAAAATAGGAACATTTATACAGTACAGGTATCTGTTGTTAGGAGTATCCTTTCTGTTTGAGCCATATGCTCAGCACTGTTGCTCTACATTTGTTCATACTATCCAACATGAAAAAGGAGAATGATGAGCACTTCTTACTGTTCCTAGACAAGAGTGAGTTAAAAGAAGTTAAAAGAAGTGTATTTAGAAGCAATGCAATCTTTGGCTTCTTCCTGTAGAATCTGAAAATTTGTGCACGTATCATTTGATTTCCAGTAAGGACTCTTTTAAGCATTACTTTAGGGTACAAGACAACAACCTTCCATTGGTATTCCTGTTTCATGTTACTAGTTAATATAGTAATTGTCATCAAAAGGCCAGTAGTTATTGATCTGTTCATCTCCCAAAGTGATTAGCAACATAAAATTTGCTAATAGGATTTGCCTGGAACATCACTGAAAAGCAGAAAGGCCAGCTCCACCTCTGTAACAATTTAATGTTGAAGGTCTGTCACATCTAAAGTGTGACTGCTTAGTTCTCAAGATGAATAATACTGATATTGCTACTTTACACAAATGTTGCTTGCAGCTATTCTTGCAGTGAATGAAGATTCTCCTCTGTTGCCCTAGCACAAGCTGGCAATGCTAAATTCTTCCATATGAAAAATTTAATGACAGTACTTAGATGAACTGCTCTCGATGGGGTTATGAAGGCTTGTTAATTTTGTTATTGAAATGTCTGAAGACGCACTGTGATTAGGTAAACTGGATTTCAATAAAATAAAGAGAACCTGTTAAAACATCTGCTCCATTATTAGGATTTCTATTTCTCATTCAAGTAGAAATGTGAAAATGTGACCATGTATGTTTGTTTCCATGTGTGTGAGAGAAAGAGAGAAAGAAAGAGGAGAAGGATTTAACTGAGGGAGGATTTGGCAGAAAGAAAGTGACAAAGATTGTCTTTTTGCGCAGATTCATTTCACAGGACATTTTCCGTGATGAATGAAGCTAAAGGAAATGTAACTGTCTTGTACAGGTTTTCCACTCATTTCTTGTAATAGCATTTATGTTGTGATTGACTCTGTTGGTAAGCTGGTTGTAGGATGGCATGTGATAAAGAAAGAATATTTCACCAACATTTCATATGCTGTCAAGAAATTACTTCTGAAAATCTATGATACTTAGACAACTGTAATTTTTTACTGAAAATGTTGAAATGGTTCTTCACCAAACAGAATAGTGAAACTGTGCAATTTGCATAATAATAGTCTGATTTGCATATTTATTAGTTTCATTAAATTTGCTGCAAACGAAATGTTCTGATCTGGTTTCAGGGTAGTCTCTAACCTTCTGTTGTTCTTCAGTTAGTGCATACACATATGCACACACATACACACATCCTGGCCTTCATACACATTTTGTAGAATGTGTTTGCTTTTTTCTCAAAAAATGTTTCTCAGTTCCAAGAAAGGGATTTATTATGGGAAATACCAAGAAAGAGAAAGAAAATAGTGATATTTTCAATTTTTTTGTTTGATTGTTCTACATGTTTTTGTTGTTGTTGATTCATGTGGTCTTTTCTGGGGTATTTATACTGCTCTTTGTGGTTTTTGAGCTAATAATCATGATTACAAATGCAAAAGTTAGCAATTTCAGTTTTTGAAGATACTGTTTTAGTGATGATTAGCCATCTCTACATGTAATGTTTTGTTAATATTTCAACTATAAAAAAACTACCTTTCATAATTAATTCATAATTAATTTTTAATTTATTTTTCTATAAATTATTATTTTTAGTATTAAAAATATACTAGAGAAAATAACATTTTGGGGAAAATGCCCCCTCAACGTAAGAATTCCTTGTAAAATGTTGAAATGTCACTGTATGTAATACCATTCTAAACACTAGGTTGGAATCAGGAAGTAAATATTCTCTTATTAACATTTCTGTGTATTATATCTCTATTACTGTTGCTATCAGATAGAGGAAGAAATATTCAGTAGTAGCAGGCAATAACTATGATATAATAAGAAATTGCAGATGGAAAGTCTCTTACCAACACAAAGGGAGCGCATGAGATCTGAATGAGCATTCCCATGAAGCACTAGAACAGTAACTCCAAATGGAAAATATTTAGGAATATCTCTATTTAAAAATAGAATGTTTTTTGTTGTGAGGTTTGTAGGAAGGGAACATTTTTTTTTCAAACTAGAAAGTAGTCACAGAAGTTCTTTTCAGTCATAAATGCATAGATTTTGAAAGCGAACTCCCCATGTGCCTTCACAGAAAGCTAGGGTCATTATCATGGGCACAGCACTTTGCTAGTACAGCAGCCCTCCTTTCCGTTCTGTGTTCATCTTGGACACCTTTGCACTACTGTTCTGTGTTGTGACATGAGGCATCCTAGCTTTTTTTGTGCAGTGTGAAAAGGTAGGAGGAATTCAACTTGGAATGGGGTCAGCACATCAAGGGAGGATCTCTGTTACCACCACCACTACTGACAGGAACCTGTCACTGTGGTCAGGCACATCTGCCTGCTTCCCCAGGACAGCACTTTGAATTGCTTGTGCATACAAGAGAGCAGAGCAGCACTTATGCTTTCCCAGGAAGAAGGTGTCTGTATCGTTTACAGTCTAAAAGTACATTTGAATGGTCTTTAGTAGGCGGATGTGAGCAGATCTAATTACCTCATGCAACATGTCGTGATAACTGCAACCACAAAGCCTGTAGGGAGAAGCTGGTTCACGTATTGCAATCTTGGAGCATGGGTGGACCAGGATCAGCATCAAAAAAGCTTCATTGCTAATTGGGCTCAGCCCCCACTCCATCTGTATTACTTCTCCACTTGCACAAAAGTTCTGGTCTCATGGAAAAACTGTGAGTATAAACATATCTTTGTAGAATATTTAAGTTAATGAAATTTAAAGAACATAACTGTATGGTAAAGTCCAGTTGTCCCACTTAACACTGAAGAATTCCTAAGACACTTTGAGTGGAAACATAACGCCCCACAGAAACAATCCTGCTAGGGAAGAACTGGCCCATTAGGGGAAGGGTAGAACCTTGGGAACAAAAAGAAAGACGGTCATTTCATTCTTTGAATTACTTTATTACCTTGGGAGAGTTAGATACCAATCAAGAGGAGATGAAATATGAAAAAAAAAATAAGAATGAAATGTTATTTAAAGCCCTTAAGGAACAAGGTGCAAAGTAATACATGTAATCAGAAATATGTAAATGTATTCTGAATATTCTTCTAGAAAAAAAAACCCACACTTTTTTTGAAAAGAAAATTCTTCTCCTTTAAATTCAGCACAAGAGTTCGGTAACTAAATTAATGTCATGACAAGGGCTTCAGGTGTCAGGATTTCCTGCAAAGGAAATTATTTTTTCCTCACCTCAGAAATCAGAGGTTATGCTAGGAGACTGTACAAGCTTGATGATTAAACGAGGATTCAGATAAAACAGTTTCTGAACCCTAATGCAAATTTTCTAATGAAATGACAAAGCTATCTTTCCTTTAGAAAGCATTTCTGACAAAGTTCCGTGTTTGAGGTTAATGACATGTCTACCTGGTTGGAGTCTTTGAAAAAATGAAAAGTTGGCTGAGGACATGATGTATGAAAGAAGGAAACGGGAAGTAAAACAATTATAAATACCTGCTACCATGTTGGCAGAAATGCTAAATAATAACATTTTAATGAAAAACCATCTGTACATAGTTACATCCTGTCCATGCCGAGCTCCCCTGTAGTCAGTGGAAGCATTACCTCCAATTTCAGATGGCACTGGAAAAATCAAGAGAAATTTTGCTTTCAGTATAATTATAAGATGGTGGTAGATATGCAGCATAGAGTATTCAAATGTAGCAGAGAATCATTCTAGGAAATTCAGTCTGCCATTTAGATGGCAAGTAGCATGTGTTTCTGCTTATATTTTTGGAATACCTTCATGTTGAGACTACAGAGAAAAAGAGTTTATAAACTGCAGGGAAATTAATCACATGTTCATTACAATCTCTTTCCTGCAAGGAATTGCCCTAATTCCTCTAAGGAAGCTATGTGATAAAGTATGCTTTTAATGGTCTTTGTAAGAATTGGTTCATATCAGCTAATAAAACTGTTATTGGTAACTACTTCTGCCTGCTTTCATGAAGGTACTCATGAAAGGGAAGGCAGCCTTATGGGACACAACCGTCGTCTTTTTTCCACTCAGTGCTTACTGAGTGGAACAAAATAAGCAATTAACATTTTTAGGAAACTCTTGGTCTGCACAGGAATTTCACAGAAACAAGTGCTTTTAACATTATTTGCTGCAAAAGGTGATTTTCTGTAAATATGCTAAGGAATGAATAGTCAGTGTACAAAAGATTTTCCAGGCAGTTTGAGACTGTTTCTCCAAAGACTGTGAGGAACATAGGTTTGAACTTAGTGACTCATAACGCAGAAGCATGAGGAAGACTGGAAAGAAGGGGGAAAATTTTTTGTGAGTGGCCTCTGAAAGATTAGTCCCTGTGTTATACATGCTATTCTGCTGTTGTCATACACACTGTTAAAGAAGGTGTTAGTCCTAAAACACCATTTGGGTGTACGAGTGTCAGGCAGTATTGTTCTTTCCTCTATTCTGTAAGTCTGAGTCTGCTAAATGTCAAATCATACTGACTTCAGTAGATATTTATATGTGAATATCCAAATCACTGGAATAATTTCCTTTTTCCTTGCCTGTCAAAGACGTTTAGATAGTGGAAATACATAATCTGAAACCATTTTCACGGCATTTTTATGTCATACTCTCTAAAATCCTGCAAAAGAACCATCTCCATCTGTAGCTCAGTTTCCCCATTCTCAATGTTTGTCATACTGTATCAGCTGTCCTAATTATGCTATTGCCTCTGCCTACAAACATTGGCTCACATATCCCTAAACCATCACGATTTCCATGCTACTCCTGCAATTCTTTGGCTATATATATTTAGTGGCTTTAAACAAAATATCAGTCTCTTTTTTCTCCATTTCCCCTTCAAAAAGAGCAGAAAAAAATGTAATGAAAACCTTATGATAAAATTGATACATTGGACAGAATGAGGTCTGTGTGATATGTTAATATGCCTTGTATTTGCAAGGTTATTTCCAAATCTATCCCATTCTTACTTTTTTAAAGAGTATTCTAATATCAGTCTTCCCTTACATATCCAGGTTCTGCCAATTTGTCAGACTTGCTTTATCTGCAGGTTGTCTGTTATGGCAGACTACAAAATAAAATGTATACATACTGTTTTATATATACTAATGCAGTAATGCGTTTTAAAAATATACTGCCTGTACAATAAAATAATTGTATGTTGCCAAGATAGCTTTCAACTCATACTGAAAACAGAAAATGTCAACGTTTTTATTGTATTTCTGCTGAAGATGTGATGTGTGCATATCAGCCACATTCTGTTTCTTAAATCTCTTGACCAAAAGTCAGTTCTTCTTATCTTTTATGAGTGAATATATATGGGAATTGTAATCAGGCAGAGCAAAATTGCAGCACTGTGAAGTTGTCGCCTGAGCATCCCTCCAGTTCCTGCCTTAATCCCCGCAAGAGGGCCATACGCGTTCCTGGGGACTTGATCACAGGCATGTCTATTTGCAGGAAGCCTCAAATCATTATAAGAATAAAAGACTTCTGTGGGCTTGCTTACAGACATAGTGCAGCTGAGGGTTGCAACTACATTGAAGATTTCACTGTAAACACTGCAAGAATTAGTCTAAATGAGAAAAGTCTCAATTTCTCTAAATTTGGAAAAATACAGGCAGAATATAAGCACAAATGCTGCACTTCTCACCATTCCTAGTGCAGGGAACAAAAAAATTGTGTATTTAGAAAATGCAATGTTACTGCAAATGCATGGTGTTAAGCTAATTGTAGATGCCTTGTGAGATGGTGCAATTTCCCAAATCAATATCCAATTATATATTTTTTCTTATACTAATGACAAGTTCAAGAGAGCTGGAAGATTTTTTCAGTAAAAAATGAAGTGGGAGAGTGAGTATAAACTGTGGTTCTTTGCCAGTGGGTAGCTTACTTTCAATCCCAGCTGGAAGGAACAGTGAAATAATGCAATTCCTAATGCCCTTTTGCTGGGTTTTGTATTTCTTTTTGCTGTCTATCCTTAGGTGGATGTCTGGTAATGCAAATCAAACCATTACTTCCTATACTTGCATCATTAAAAAGTGGATGTTCAGCGATTAAAAATATTTGAAGCAGGCAGTAGTTGAGGAGTGAAAAGTAATTGGACTAGGGTATTGGTTAATGTAGACTTTTATGTGCTATGGAAAATAGCATTTGGTTTTGATCGTCCACAGACAAAAGCTTTGAGCTTATTTCCTCTCTCCCTATTTTTCTTACTGTTTGTGTATCTTAGATGTTTTATTGTTTGTTGAAAAACACATTTTCTTCATTTCTTTGTTGTGAGTATTCATGAGGAAAACAATGTGTTAATGTAATTGTGTTTTAGATAAAGGTGGATTTGCAATTCTGTAAAGAATATAACGCATTGTAGCTTGCTGCTCATGACGCCTCTGAGAAAAAATTATTAAGGATATTGATATTTTATGAACAAATATGCTGCAGTATGGTGTGGTTATGCTTTAAGGTTTTATTTATAAGGGTTCCGATTCATATTCTTTGTTTTGTATACATTCCTTATCAAATCCTATGGACTCTGGAATGCACAGATAAAGCTACAGCTACTCTTGGGAAGAAAAAACTAGACAATAACTTAGAAATCAAACATGACAAAAGTCATGTACCTTTTAAAACTTCCATTATTCTAACCTCCTAAATGCCATAAACGCAATGCCTTTTAAAGTGTGATGATTTGAGAACCTCAGACTTTGGCAAAGGTAATATAGTTTACTTTGGCTTAGTTTCCCTTGACATTCATAAACATCATTTTTATACGCTGTTTTATCACTTAATATTTTTCAATTATTAAGTATTCAAAAACCAAATAGGATTAAAGTGAAACCTTACATTCAGTAAAGAATATGTCGTTATTTTTTGCTGCACAGTACTGAGGGTTCACATGCTTTTAGTTAAGGCAGATGGGGATCTGGTATGGGCAAAACAGAAGGGTTTTTTTGGAAAACAAGAACAATAGTATATAAATATTATAAAAACTGACAGCACGATAAATTGGTGTTAATTTCCGTGAATGTATCACACAATCCCTTTAGAAGACCAAATGGCTAGTCATTACTTTGCTAGAGAGTGACACTGATTACTTAGTTTCTTTCTCTTTCCTGTGCAATCACATAAGCATTGTGATAGTAACAATGAAATCTGCAGATATTTACTAGTTAACGAGCTTATCAGTAGACATTCTGCAGGTGACATCAAGCTCTGCTTTAGAAGAGAACTGCATGCAGTGATTCTGACCTTAGCCCAAACCAACACTTTTAAAGAACAGTATTTGCCAACTAGTGAGCTGGAGTGCCAGGACATGTACATGAGTGTTAGTGTCTTGTCATCTACAGTGTCAAATCTGTAGTCTGGTCCCTTGCGATGATGCCAGGCAGTGCACAGATGTTAGCATGGGCCAAGGAGCACTTCCAGTGAACAAACTGAATGGGGCCACACTGGTTTAGAGCTAAGGAAATTTAAGTTTATGGGAACAAGCTATGCTGTGCCAGCTGTCTGCTGTGATGGTGAATGGTCCCTTTACTATTCTACATACTAGCATAGATGTAAATTCAGAGCCCAGCCTCTAAGAATTATTGTGAAATCATGTCATCTGGCAGAATTTGATAGAAAAAAAGATCTGTCATTTGGCAGAGGCAATAAAGCTAAATCCCAAATAGAGGAACCACCAAAGCATTTAGCCTAATTCTGGATTGTCGTTATCCACAGTGGACTAATCTGTATGAGAAAATTTCAAAAGTGCAATGAACAAGAAACTTCCAAAAAAATGCTGTACTGGCTAGCTCTGCTAGTTAAGTTTTCAACACTAACCTGATCTTCAAAAGAATGACTTCAGAAGAGGTACCTAAGGAAATTATATCACAAAAGTACTAATTTTTCAATCCCATTGGATTTCTGAAGTAAGGTGACACTGGCTGCTTTGTGCTTATCATCTACACTGGATTCTGTGAGAAGACATGAGCTTATCCTGTCCCTTCGTGAAGTTTTCACTGAGAAACCTGAATGCAAACCAACTTCAAGCCCCAAATTTTTGTATCCGCATCAAGTTAATAGCCCCAAATTTTTGTATCCGCATCAAGTTAATATAGATCCTTTTCAGAAGGGCTTTAATTGTGCAGAATCCATATAACACTAGCTATAGCTATACAGCTTCCAACTTACAGCTGGCTCTGATTCAACTGTGCTGGTGTGCAGGTGGTTCTCTCTTGCATCTATTTGCAAAATATAGCCTGCTGATGTATCCATGTAACAGCATTTACAATAGCAGTTGAAAGCAAAACTTTGAATAGTTAAGGGCATCATCCATCTAATGCTGTCTACAAATAAAAACATTATTCTTACCAAGGAAAGAGAAGTACAAACTTCATCACAAGAATATAAATAACATGGATTTTTAATGAGTGAAGAAGGTCTTTTAATGCAACTTGATCTACACAGCTCTTTGTTCCAAAATATTTTAAGAGATGAGTTTATGAATCTGTTGCTTTTTTTCCTGATTTTTTTTTTTTTGTGTTGTAATCAATACTCCATCACTTTGAAGCATCATTCTTTTTGGAAGGTTTTGCTTTTAGTTTAAGTCTGTAACAATGAATCCTCTTGCTAAATGCAAAAATGTAATTTCTAGGTTAAGTAGCAAATCTCAGGAATCTCAGGCAGACCCAACTCAAAACATGATGACTATAGGAATGTGCGACTGTGTGAAAAGCCTTTAAAACTGCTGTTATTTTTTGGTCTGTGTGTTTAGAAAATGGGTCCGTTTTCCTTGCCTTTCCTTACATTGTCTTGACTTTCAGACAGAGTTGGAAAATAAATTAGTATGGTAAAAACTTGTTTATTGTTGTTGCTTTTGTTTTTAAATTACAAGAAATAAATAATTTATGTTTGTTAGTATAGTTTTTTTTTTTAAAAAAAAGAATAAATTGAGGGAAAAAATCAAAATAGTTAATTACAAAGCTTCCTGACTTGAAGGAACCCTGTTTTCTGATGTTTCTGTTCTAACAGCCCTGATCAGAATACAAGAATAGTTTGGGTAAAATTTGGAAACTCCCCAAAGTACTGGTACTTAAACCACATAGATTCTAGCATGATCACTAACGGAGACACCATAGAAGTTTCTTTTACAGTTATCTTAAAGAAGGATCTCAGTCTTAAGATTACCTAAATGGTTCGATAATTCTAAGCACTAGGCTGCTTTTCATGGGGTTTCACACTTCCACTTCACTAATGTATGATACTGCATGTATCACTACAGTGTTTTTAATTTTCTCTTGTTTAGGATCTGTTGACTGCATGGCACAGTGTATTTTGGTTTTACTTTTGCAGAATTCTTTCTGAGCTGGACACACATGACCATACTTTGTTTGTCTCCGTTTTATACACTCTCTGAAGATTTCTCTCCTGTAATTAAAAACAAATTTTCTACCTGCATGCCATTTTAGATTTTAATGGTAAGTATGCACCTTTTGCATGCTTACATTGATAATAGAATCTTTAGTAAATGTTCCAGTTTGGTGAAGAAAGCTAGTAGAAAATGTATTGTGTTTTTACCACTGTGGAAGATTCTAGGGGTTTTAAAAAAAAAAATTAAATTTCTGGCTTTTACAGCAAACAGACAAACAAACAAGCAAGAACAATAACCATGAACTTTTAGTTCAATAGTGTTGGATGCTGGCCATTAGGAGTTTCTACTTATCGAATAACTTTATAGAATAGACAGATGTCTTGTCTTCAGCAGAGCTGTAGAAATGTATCGTCTCTCATTACAATTGAATTGCAACTTTCCCTCAGCCGAACATCGGAGTTTTTCGGGCTTTTGGACTGGCTTGTTTGTGTTGTTAGACAGCGCTCAAAACATAGGCTTGGGTTTGTTTGACAGACTTATCACTTACAGTGCAAGAAAGAAGGCATCTTTCTGTCAGCATAATCTGCCCACAGTTCTTCACTTTCATCACATTCTGCTGCATGCTGATTTTCACCATGGTGTTGCCTTAACCAAGGAATGAACTGCAGAGATGAACAGGGGGGAAAAAAATCTCGCTATCAATCTACTCGCATGCCTCTGTTTTATTACCAGTATGTTGTAAATCTCCAAGTGCCTGATGACATTAAGTCAGGGACAGCAATCAATGAACAGAAAGTCAGAGCTTAGAACACCTCTGCTGGCTTTGCCTGCTCAGCTTGTTCTGCACTGTTCACAACATGCAGCAAATCTGAGCTTGGAGTGAAGTGCAAAGTAATTTTATTTTTGCCCACTCAATTATAAATGCTCAGTTACTGAATATTTAATGCTATGATTAACACTGTGATGATTGATGTCACATTTTTTATTTTTTCCTTTCATCTTGAGGGTCCCAAAATGTTTTCCATACCTCTGATTACACAAGGAGTGCAGAAAGGTTTCTTAATCCAACAAGGGGAAAAAAATGACTGCTTTAATAGCATAGCACATCTCATTGTTATTAATGATAACAATCATTCTTAGCACTAGCTGTAAGTTCCACCCTTTTTATGAGGCTCTCAGAAAGCAATTTATAATCAGATATTGGAAGTCTTCACACACAGCAGTTTCACAATAACAGATAAGCTTGTATCTACAGTGGAGGAAAGTGGAGGCACACACATTAACCGAGTTACCCAAGTCAACAAAGCAGTTATAATTGGAGATCTGAGGAGCTTTGAAAGAGTTCACGTATTATCACCTCAATGTCCTGTTTTAGCTGTTATGACATATTTTTGAATTAAATGTGAAGATGTGAAAGAATCTAAGAAAGAAAATCCAATTC
Organism: Steatornis caripensis; assembly: GCA_013398225.1. Lineage (NCBI taxonomy): Eukaryota > Metazoa > Chordata > Aves > Caprimulgiformes > Steatornithidae > Steatornis > Steatornis caripensis. Next base: position 33,803 of record VZSC01013452.1, on the reverse strand, counting down.
CCCCCTATTTGGATAATTAGTTTTTTCTAGAATGAAAAAGCTGTGCCTTGATTCTGAAACATGAATACTTAAAAAGGAACAGAGACATGATCTGAAATTTTTAGAAATGTTGGAAAGATAACAGTTGATTTTCAGGCTTACAGAATAGAGAATTGCTGTGTTTGCAGTGAAACTGTATAGTCATTAGGACAAATCTGATGCATGTGACACACATCAGGGTCCTTATAGGAGGAAAACATCTACCCAAGAATAATGAGACGTTTAGTTTCCTGAGATGTGGACTTGGGAGCAGTTAACTGACACTGTGTGGAGGTGAAAATACCTGCGTGCTATGTAACAGCCAATATTAGACCATTTGCCAATAACATAGAAAATCTTAGTTTTACCTTCTGTGTAGCCTGTAAAGATTAATATCTGCCCCCTTCACCCTTCACCACATCAGCTCCTTAACCCTTAGACTATAGACTGCCTTAGATATCCCGGGATGGGAACCACGGTGGAGAGACACATTATGTTCTGTGCCCTCTCCCTGTCAGGCCACCATAAAGGCAGAAGGATACAGGAGCCTTGGGACTTGCGAGACAGGGATCTTGGGGAGCCTGGTGTTACAGCCTGAGTGAATGAGGGAAAAGAAATGCTGGGATCTGTGCCCTGGTGCTTTCCTTTGTGTGTGCTTTGCTGTCCAGTAATTTTTTTTCCTCCAGGTAATTACTCTGCATCTTTCGAGTTCTCCTTGCAATCTTGTAATTCTTGTGTTCTTGGCTTCATAGTGGCTGAGTTTTTGAGAGGGAGAAGAGGCTGCTTTCTCCAGGCAGGATGTGTAACATCACAGATGTCAGCTCTCATACTTACTTCAGTTTGCATGTTGGGCATCTGCTACTTACTGTTTCATCTTCTATTCTAGGATCCTCAGGTTGGCTGTCAGCATGTTGGGATATCAAAATCCCTCTGCCAGAACAAACCTTATAACTTAGGGGAGCATGTTTCCATATGTCATAAATCATCCAGATCCATTTGTCTCTCCCTCTAGGTGAATATTTAAACTGTGCCTCTTCCTCCTTCTCTTCTCCCTTCCACCTTTTTTTATTACCTTTGCTGATCACATAGTTTCAAATGCAACAAGCATTCTCTGCGAGAACTGGATTTAGCAAACAGAAATAGATGCATCCAGCAATCAACTGTCCTCTTCTGCCATGCATCATAATCATTCCGAAGAAGATATTAATCTCAGAAGACTTTAGTTGTAAAATTGCTCTAGTTGCTTCTGCAGATAGACATATTTTCTCTCCAGTGTAGTCTTTGTACAGGCCCATTCATTTATCCATCAATTCTGAAGACAAACAAATCCTGAAATTTCACTGATGTCATTAACATAGCTATGTAATTGAAGAATCAGCCTGTTCTCTCTTCTCAGAGTTTTGCAATTTTAAAACAAACATCATGATTACTTTCATGTAATCGGTTTTTAATATTCATCCTAATTTCAGAAGCTACCAATCTTTCCACGCAGATTGTGTCATATTATATTATAAGTACTAGACACAAATACACTGACAGCAGTAAAGATATTCTTAATTTCTTTAGTATCTTTCTCATTCTGCAGACTGGGATCAGACACAGAATGTGAGCCTTTCTGAAACAAGCAGAAAGTAAAAAGCTAGTTAAATAGGTCACCTTTATTTAATATTCATTAATGCTTCATTGTTCATAGCTTTGTAACTTACTTATATTTATTTATAGAAATTTCCCATTGCAAGGCAATTTCACTACAGCATAGTTCCTACAGAGGAAGTATGTTTAAATATTTAAGTAATTAACATACAAAAGTTACATGAAAAACCCTGGAGACAGTTTTTATGCAACTGGCCATAACTGAAAAACGGCAAAGTTCTCACCTTCTGTTCTCTTCTTGTTAAGGAAAAATAGTCACCATATCCTACACGTTAAGCACTGAGACTGGTATGTATGGCCAAAGAATCGAACATGGGAATGAAGGTTGGGTGTAATAACTGTCAGTGCATTCACCTGATTGTACTGGGGATCTGAGAGATTTTCAGTGAGGTCATGTTTTGTGCAGCTTGCCAAGAAGAGACACCATAGCCACCTATCTTTGTGAGAGACTATTGATTACCAAAGCACCCTATGACATCAAAAATCCTTCACTATTAGTACTTGATTTCTGGATAGGTAAGAGAAATGGGAGTTTGAAAAATAAATTTTGAGTTTGAATAGAAGAGCCTTATATTCCCTTACAGGTTAAATTGATTTCTATCAAGCACAAACAGGCAACTGTATTTTATGCATCAAAAGAATTGAGGCATCATATTGGAATAGGGTAACCTTTTTTTGTTGTTGTTTAAATGGAATAATAATTCATTCATTGTATTTCATTAACATACTAACAAATTTTTGACAACTGCCCAAATCCTTTTTGTAAGACACATTTAAAACAGCTGGGTATAAAAACCTATTAAAACTAGATGTCGTTTTCTTAGTGAAAGGTCACAGGTCATTCCCAGGGTACTACCTGCCTTTATAAATGCATTAGTAGCTATAACTTATACTGTTAACCTCATACCATGCCATGAATTTGCTTATGAATATTTAGTAGGTATAGTACAGACCTATTGTGAAAGGCGAAAAGAGGTAATATGAAGATAAATCAGAGGTGTATCAGACTTAAAACAGCTATATGCATTTCTCCTCTCAGGTATGCAGAAATTCCTTTAATTGTGTAGTCCGACATTCTTCTAATCTGCTGGGCAGAATAATGCAAATTACAGCACAGCAAGCAGTGATCACTATTGCACTGCAAATATGCTTGATTTTCAAGAATGTAAAACTATGTGGTCTTGATCATCACTTAAATATTCTTTACAGTGTCTCTGTAAGACAAAAGTGGAAAGCAGACTTGGCTGATGCTTTGCCCATCCTGCCTCTGGCACCTGAGCTGAAATGGCACCTGACTGTTCAGGGATGGACTAGGAGAAGAGGGCTTTAAGTGTCTGGTCAAAAATTTTTCCTTTAAAACCACAGAAAAATAGTCAGGTCTGGTGACTGAAGAACAGTACCAAAAGGCATGCGGCTTAGCATTTTTGTTAAAGCTTTTTTTTACTGAGACTAGAATAGTTGGCATTGCTGACTACACTTTCTTCTATATCTAAGGGTTAGTAGGAAAAAATTCCCCACACCTGTTAACAGTAATGGGGTTTGTTCCTTATTTAGCACCTTTCTTTTTTTAATGAAAAAAATACTTAAAAAACCTGGGGAATTTTTATGTGAACGGTTGCCTTTTTGAAAAGTCAACATTAGGATGCCCTGAGGTTCTATGCAAGCTATAGTGTTAGAAACTAGTATTTTCTCTGTGTGATATTGGTTTAAGTACATCCACAAGAGCATTCCACTGTAAGGGAGGAAGACTGAAGTCTTAATTTACACAGAGTCATTTGTAGATTGGTAAAGAAGACATATGTTCGTGGAGTAGGAGAAGGAAAGAGTGAGGAGTGTTGTAAGAAATGGATAAGATGCTTGAGATTATAAATGAGTAGTACTTGTGCGTATTGCAGACCTGCGTGCTTGCCTGTCTACTTGCTGTGATGTGCTGTCATAAGCATGCATGTATACTGTCTTGTGTATTGTACTTTGTTCTGAGAAGTGGGCTTACTGCCTGTGCTGATTTTAATTGCACAGGGAAAAGATGAGCCAGTGTCTAGATGCAGTCCAGAAGAAGATATTCCATGATCTTGTTCATAGTGTGAAAATCACAATAAATCATACAGTTCTGTAAGCAGATATCTTAGCGAGCCTTGGGAGTTTGCCATCTTGAGGTTAAGCTTTAAAACTGTTTTTATATGGAGACCCTCCAAGAGCTTATAGCCAAAATAAGGAGCCAGTGATGGTCTGTATTGTCTGGCCAGGAATATAAAACCCTCATATGTGGCATAGATTACAATGCAAAACAATGCGTACTTGTCACTGTTACTCCTATTCAGTAGTGGTCCAGCCTAAGAGTGAAAAATTATTCTTCTTGCAGCCAGTCTCGGCCTTCATGAAATGACCTGCTAATCCTGCATTACACCACTGCAGCAGTTCTTCCTGTGCAGATAATCACAGACTCCTAGGAAAAATATTCTACAGAGATATGGACAGCCTTTCAGCTCCACACAGTGTTCTGTTCAGAAGATGTGTATGTAGGCTCTTTCTGCCAGTGCCTCTGATGCCTTGCATTTGCAGACAGAGTATACAACTAGTGATTAATCAATCACTTTGCAGATTACTGTTTTGATCAGCCAACGCTAATTTTTAGTCTGTAAATGGCAGTTCACTTGCAGGAAGGATGATGTGGCTCCAGAAACAATGCCAGTCTCATAAATAATGAAATGAGAAGGTTGTGTGCTGTTGTTGAAGACCCGAGACAGTTACTGGTACAGAGAACTGGATGTTAAATTCCTTAAATGAAATTTCTATATGTTTGTATAATACTATTAGAGAAAACTGAAGAGAGTGAGCATTCTTCTTTGAAAGATGGTTATGCATACAACTTACATGAGCCAGGGCAAAGGCTTACAGCATGGCTGTACCTGGCTCGCATTGTTTGCCTTCAGGAAATCCAACCATAACTCAAGCATGGCTACCAAGAGCAATATGGCTGTAACATACCAGTATAAAATGGTTTCAGTTTTAGCTTTGCACAGTTGTGTGGCTTATTGTTAAAATGGGGTTTTATGTGTCTTCTTAGTGTGTGATTGATCTTCTGTAGCTGTGTGGTAACCTACTGTCTTTGACTCTGCTTGAGTATGAGGGTTGGATCAGATGGCCTTCAGAGGTCCCTTACAACCACAACCATTCTATGATTCTTTGATTAACATATATTAAGAACAAATCATTATTCTGTATAGAATGAACTACCCGTGACCCCGGAACAAAAATGTAGCATACAGGAGTACAGAGCGGGGATGGTAGTAGAGGACTTGACAGATGTTACCCAAGGCCTAGAGTCTTTAAAGAAACTCACTAGTGGTCAGTTACTTAAAGGTATGCAACCTTGGGAGTTGGTTAAAATCAATTTATGGAAAACCAGAGAGAGAGCAAAGCAGGGAAGGCTGGATGTACTGCTGGGTCAGGATGACTGGAGAGGAAAGAAATGGGCTGGGCCAGCCCAGGGGGTGATTCTTGTAATCTGGGATATAAAACCTAAAATTTAGAGCAGAGTTGGTACTCACTGCTGAAATTGGTTGCTAAGTTCGTATATGGAAGTGTTGCTGTTACCACCTGTATTTATTTTATGTGACTTCCACTACTTTGAGTAAGTTATTAGGTAAGGGTATGGCACTAAATGTACATGCATAAATGTGTATTATTCTGAATTGTTTGGGAGTAAATAAAAAAAAATGGTAATTTGTGAAAGGCATTATATGTATTGAGTTTTCCTTTCTCTCCTGCCCCTCCATTTCTGCCCAATTGGTTGTTTTGGCAGCAATAATCTGTGAATACAGAAAATGTGCAATGGAAAAAAAGCCAAAAAAAAGAGAGTAAAACTGCTAAGTGGAATTCCTCTAAGACCCTTCTCTGAGAGAAGATTTGACAGAAACAAAAGATGTTTTTACTTTTGTGCTTGTGGAAAAAAACACTGTTTTCTTTTACACTACTTCCCAAGCCCTCTGGTTTTGGTTGGGCCCATGGAAATAGCCCTAACTGACAGATGTTCCTATTGAAGTTGCAATAAATCCTTAAGAAACATGATTAAAACTGCAGCAGCATCATTCTGTGTCCTTTGATGTGTTAGTCACTCCCATAGAAATTTAAATCAAATACAGCCACTACCACCAAACCAGTGAGTTGTAAAAGAAACTTTTATTCTTTTCTAGAACCAGAAGCAATTATCCACAGCTCAAAGCAGTTGAGAAAGCATAATGAGAGTATGATATTAACCAGTCAATTGGACTAAACTGAATGACCATCAGTACTCCAAGCAAGAGGCCTTATTATAGTTACAGTTGTTACACTGCTGCAGTTACAAGGTTACTTAGAAAGTCGAACTCAATCTATCAGCATATTAAAGAGACTGGAATGCCAAATCATCAAACTGGAAGCCTTAATATGCCATTTAGAAATGGTGAGATGAGGAGGAGGCCTATGTGAAAACTTAGAGTGTATAGGATATCCTTGACATAATTCTTCTGCATATTCTGAGCCAGTCATTCGTCTGAATGATGTATGGGAAGTTCCCCTGCTTTTTCATCTTTCTGGAAGTATTCTTCAGCTTGCAATTTCCAAGAAACATTTCTTGCATTGTAGGTTCTCATTTAAATGAACTCACTAAAAAGAATATATTTCATTATTCATTAAGAAAATTCATCTTCTTTTTTGTTTTTTGGCTAGTAAAAAAAGTGAAAGAGATAAAATAAGTGTCGATACTGCATTACAGGATCCAGAGCTGTTAGTAATCAACAAACACAACAGGTTATTTCATGACTGGTGAAGACGACCAGATTTTTTTCTCTCAAACAATGCCAGAGATTGTGCTTTTCATGTAAGAACAAGCTTCAGCTGTTGTCATGGAGGCTCACAAAATAGATGAGGTAGGTAAATGTTGTGGAAGTTACAAAGTCAAATTAGACAGATGATAAACTCAAAATGAGATTTATTCTAATCAAAATTGTTTAGCACTTCAACAAATATTAGTAAACTACAGGTTTAAGTTGTCAAATGAAAATGCTACACAGCCAACTTAAGAATTCCTAAGCTTTAGAATGATGACCCAAAATGCACACTCACTCACCTAATAAGGTGAGGCCTCTCAACCTTGAAGAGTTACCTTGGGTGGTGTCCTGATCCAAGGGGAGAGACCCTGACTGCAGTCCTGCTGCTCTGAGGAGTACTGACTCAATTTTCTCTCCAGCAAGAATTCATTTATACCTTAGTCAAATCTGATATGTGGTCATACATGACATATGGCCATGTAAGTTCTTACTGGCTGAAGACCTCATCTTCCAGTGACTGTATGCATGACAACAGTCATCGTAAAGGCACAAAAAGTAAGGGAAGATCGTGAAATGCAAGGACATGAAGAGAATCAGCAACTGCTCTTTCAATGGTTGGAAAGCGCTGGTCTTTACCAGGGCAGGTGCATCTGCCGCAACTGTGGTTTACAAGACGACCACAAATGGACAATCCTACTGCATGCTACAGTGTGCATCTGGAGTTTAGAAGTAAGGTGGACCAGGACCATAAAGAAATAGATTTTCTGCTTAAAACTCAGAGTTGGAATGAGGGAGAACCTGGAGCAGGACTTTGGGTCAAATGAACTCAATAAATGAGCTGCTAAGGTCAGTAACCGGNATTCCTAAGCTTTAGAATGATGACCCAAAATGCACACTCACTCACCTAATAAGGTGAGGCCTCTCAACCTTGAAGAGTTACCTTGGGTGGTGTCCTGATCCAAGGGGAGAGACCCTGACTGCAGTCCTGCTGCTCTGAGGAGTACTGACTCAATTTTCTCTCCAGCAAGAATTCATTTATACCTTAGTCAAATCTGATATGTGGTCATACATGACATATGGCCATGTAAGTTCTTATTGGCTGAAGACCTTCCAGTGACTGTATGCATGACAACAGTCATCGTAAAGGCACAAAAAGTAAGGGAAGATCGTGAAATGCAAGGACATGAAGAGAATCAGCAACTGCTCTTTCAATGGTTGGAAAGCGCTGGTCTTTACCAGGGCAGGTGCATCTGCTGCAACTGTGGTTTACAAGACGACCACAAATGGACAATCCTACTGCATGCTACAGTGTGCATCTGGAGTTTAGAAGTAAGGTGGACCAGGACCATAAAGAAATAGATTTTCTGCTTAAAACTCAGAGTTGGAATGAGGGAGAACCTGGAGCGGGACTTTGGGTCAAATGAACTCAATAAATGAGCTGCTAAGGTCAGTAACCAGAAGTCCATGTGAAAAGGCAAGGCACACAGAGAAGGGCAATTTGTTCTGATGCAAACATAGGGAAAGCACTAGACAGAAACGTAGTAGTGAGAGGAAAACGCTGGTGTGAAATGCTCTTTCCATTGTCTGAAATGAACTGACATTTCTCATGCCATAACCATGGACGTTCCTGGCTAGAAAGAGCTACTTTCCTTCCAATTCAACAAAAACAGACTGAAAAAAACTGAAATAAAGTTCTGCATCAGCATGCAATAGGACAAAAATGTGTATGTGTCCTAGCAGAGAAAGGTATTTCTTTCTTTGGGTTCTTCTTATACATGCAGATATCTGCTTTCACCAGAGAACCAAATCTATCAGCTAAATAAGACAAACGGAAACCCGATACAGACATGATTTTGACCTTGCACCTAGGCTTAGAGGTTGATTGGCTTTGGGAACTGCTATTGGATGAGCTTTCTTTTCTTCCTTCCGGAAATCATTGATTTTAATCTCAACCAAGATGTTAGAAACAATAGCACAGACACCAGATGGTAATAGAGAATGAATGTACAGCCAATAAATCTAGTCTGTAGTGGATATTCAGATGTAAACTCTCACGGTTTAAAGCTGGGCTGGCTATTAAGCGAACGACAGACGCTCTTTGTTAACCCCCTCCCTCCCCGAAGTGGGGGTGGGAAAGAGAAAAGGGAAAGAGACTTAGGGGTTAGAAAAGTTAAACCAGCTTTAATCTAACTACAATAATAATGTATAATAATAATAATTATATATATGCAAATATGTACAAAACCGATATCGAGCTCCCCCCCACTGATGACAAATACGTCACCTGGACACTGCGGGGCACACCCCAGGACAGTCCCGGACTGTACTCAGCAGCAGCAGGCAGGAGCTGGATTCAGGAATGCACGGATCAGGATTGAAGGCAAAAGAATCTGACAGAGTCCTCCTTGGACGCCGGCCATAGAAGAAGAGAGAGCGAGACCCTCGTGATCCCTCTGCTTTATACCGAGTATGACGCGTATGGGATGGAATACTCCCTTTGGTCAGTTTTGGGTCACCTGTCCGAGGGTCGCAGGTGTGACGACTTCTCTGCTCTTTCAGTTCCGGCGCACAAGAAAGTTAGCAGAAGCAAGCATCGACCTTGGTCTCCATAGGGATAACTATAAGCAAGGGCCTTTCTGCATACCATTGCTTCTGATGTTCCAGCACTAACTATAAACACCAAGCCTTATCACTGCTAGAAGCAGCTACTGTCTGGAAAAACATGCAGTTAATTTCAGAGAGTGCAGCTTCTCAGAAGAGACTTAACTAAAAAGCAAAATTACTAAAAGAAAATAGGTTCTGTCCTGGCCCAAACCAGGACAAGCAGCCTAGGAGTATTTCTGTACAATATTTTGCAGGCAGATGTGAATATACTCTAGATGTACTACAAGCCAACTGCTTGCAAACTAACTCCAAAGCAAAGTTATATTGCAGCAGTTATGTGACATGCTATTCAAGGTGATAAGTCCAAATCAGATGGACTTATCTGTACTAAAAGTACTATTTGGCTCATGAACAATGTACTGTACATCAACTTATTTTGCCACTTCGATGAGGAGGGTACCTCAGTCTCTTTTATAACAGTTCATTAGTAGAAGGCAATTAAACAAGAGATCATTCTGACTGTGAGACTTACTTTGATTATCATCTCCTCAAATAGTTCAGAATTTCTTTAAAATCTGCCTCCTCTGTTCAGTGGCCATGTCTTCTGAGACTGTGAGTCTCTCTGACTCTCCTGTTTCAACATCATTCTTGCTCTCTCTTCTGTTCCAACAGCTTCTGTTCCTGTTCCTCTCCTGTTCTGTTGCCTCTGGGCTTAGTAGTTCCTTCCTTCACTTTAGGATATAACCTCTAGCTCAGATTGCTTTCACAGAATACACAAGATATGCATCCATCGGTCCAGCACCAAGAGGGGAAAAAAATGGAGGAACCTGTGTAACTGTCTTTGTATATTCAGTACAAAAACATGCAGCGTACATTTTATATATGTACATTTATTTTATATAGTTATAGAAAATGTTATATATTTATAGATACTTAAATATTGATACATTTTTTAGTATTTTTTCCATGGCAATACATATCCTCAGTGTTGTTGATGGGCTACCTTCCACTAACAGATGATTCAGGTGTATCAAATTCTGTCCAAGTAGGGTACTTTTTAAGAACTACAACAGTAATACAAACACGACAATGATTTTCTGGTTTAATGAATATTTTATTTAACCACAATAATTCCAATTTGCATATTTAAATAGGTCTAAACTTTCTAAAATATTATTCCTATAATGATTTTTTAAAGGCGTGTTTTTAGTCACCCCGTTTCAGGAGAAAATAGAATTCTTTGTCCTCACTGGAGGAAAGGTACTCCTTTAATTCTTGGTTTATTTGTGAAGAATTCAGATAATTTTATAGCCTTATAGTTCACAGAAAGTTTTCTTTTTTAAAAGGTTCAGCTCAATGTATGTTTTCATTTAGCTGTTCTATAATGAAGTATTTGCTACTAGAATGTTTACAGTTGGTGCATAGATAAATCATAAACAGGAATTCTAATTCTTTGCTAGTTATTCATATGAGTTCCATTACAGCCACACTGCAGGCAGTGATGCATCTCAAGGATTGTGCTGATGCTGATGTTACAAAGCAGAAGAACAAAGTTTAAATGGTCTGTAAATGTCAGCAGAATCTTGATAGTAAATTATGACCTTGCTATTGACTCCTGAGTACCTTTAGCTACATTTTATGCATTTCACATAATGAAAGTGTAATGCTCTTCAGATGACATAAAGAAAAGGGTAGCACAACTGACCAAATCCATGAAATGAAAGTGAATATCAGATATTCATCAGGAGTTCTGTGAAGTTATTTATAGAAGTTAAAGTCATCTTTAGGAAAGCAATAATATCCAGAGAGTGGTGTTGCAGGAAATACTAGTGTCTGTATTCTTAGGGGAATTAATTTTTTTTTTTTTGTTGGAGTTCAATATACAGAACTCTGCGATTCAGCACATTAAACTATCTTTATTCTTAAGCATAAAATTGGAATTCTTGGCTTGCTTGTAATTTATATATTGAAACTTTGTAGCTCTGAGGGGATACATTAATGTCCACTGCAGTGTCTGTCAGGGGCACATTCCATGACTGAGGTGCCAAGGCAAACTGAATTCAATAATACAGAGTTGATTATGGATAACAGAACCACAAGTTTGTGCCTGACATATAACTGACCTTGTAATCCTCTCCTTAGAATTCTTGCTGGCATTTCTCCCTCCTGCCACTCTTTTTTATTGTGTTTTAAAATTAAGTTAGAAGGACTTTGGGGCAGAGACCATGCTGTCTCTTACATCCCAAGGAAGAGCTTATTTTTTACTGCACTGAAAATGTATCTATTGTGTAGATAATTTTTTGAGTTCCTATTTTAAAATGTTAAAAGTTCATATCATCTTCGTTCACATTCCTGTCATAATCCCAAGTGGGATTCAAGAAAGAAAGTCGTATGTTACTCATTTCATTTCATAGCAATTAAAATGCACTCCACTGGCTTCTTTCTTTTCTCAGAATTATCCAATAATACATGCTTTAGCTTTTTCTTTCATACCATTTTACTTACTGTTGTAAATGTGAGTATAGTCCCAGGATTATTTTTTTTTTTTGGTGCCTGACCAATCTCAAATTTTGTTTGTTCCTGTGTACAAAAACCACTGCTGTACAAGTAAGCCCAGTAAGACAATTTCTGGATTATATCAGGTTTAGGATAAACATGTTTCTATGCTGCTGCTCTTTTGTTTGGAACATAAAGGCAATTATATCATTCCTCTTAAAAAGTTAGCCTATTGGGAGAATCAATGAATTTTTAATTATATTTTTTTTAAGGCAGAAGGAAGAAAATGGGCAAAAGACAACTACAAAGTAAAACAAAGCCGTTTGAATGTGGCACCAGTTAAGTCTGTACTCAGCCAGGATAGGAATGAAGCTTTGAAATTCCTATCAAAAGCTTTGAAGATTTTGGAGTGCCTCCTTGGCAAATGTCGATACTGTGGAACAGGAATCCTTCTGCTTTAAGAATAGTAGAATCATCAGCCACCTTTAGTGTCCTTATCAGAAATAGCTACGGGTTTCTGCTGCTAAAAACGGCTTCTGATGAGTACACAATGCTGTACTGCAGATAACGTTGGGTGATACAGAGGACATACGAATTCTGTACATTAGAAATAAATAGCTCCTTCGAATATCAGGGACATCCAAATAATGCTGAAATTACATTTGCTGCATCGGAAACCAGCTACTATCTATTATTGATTGAAGCACTCAGGAAGGTCAGATAACCAGTGTTGAGAATTTGACAGATATGGTCAATAAAAGAAGCAGTTCCCATTTGATCATGCAAAGGAACCACAGACCTTGAAATATTCACCGGAAACTTAATCAGGTTTTTACAAATGCCTCACAGCTACTCTTCAGACACTGATTAGCTATTGGCTTTCATCACCAAGAGTCAGTGAGGGTGCTGATGTACTTTGGCTACAGAAACCTTGCCTGTTAATGAAGCAAGATGGAAGCAGACAACTAGTGAACTCTTCTCAAGGGGTCTTCTGTATTCTTCGAGTTCAGGCATCATTAGGTGAGAATAAGTCTTATATCATCTGAATAGGGAGACAGAATGTTAGTCAAGAGTCTTCTGCAGATGATTAGGACACCTGTTGCATCAGACCTATCGGTTATATCCAGTTGCATGTTCGCAGTAGTTCACAGCTCTTTCAAGCTGGGAGCCCATGGCCCAGGCCCAGACCCTCACTGCTTCTACATCTTTTCACAGTTCCTGGTCCAGTGCTACATTCACCTTCCAAACCATGCAAAGCCATTATCCTTTATATATTTAAGTACCTGCTAAGGACTCACTTTTACAAGGTTGTTTATCAGAGATTGATCACTAAAAAGATGTACAAATGTTATGTCTCATAGAGTAATTTGTCCAAATATTTTCATACAGTTCCTATGCTCTTATATGAGAGGTAACACTTATCTATCTATAGATTCTATCAGCACCAAATAAATACCTATTGAGAGTGGAAATCATTCTTCATATAAGTGTAGGGAAATGTGAATTGATGACGTTCATGATCTCTGGTATTAAATACCTCAGGAACACAAACAGGTTTGCACAGACCATCCCCTATGTTGCACATATTTCTAGGAGTTTATGTACAAATACATTTACTTAGACATATACATGGAGCTTTCACATGGATTTGTAGTGGACTGCTTAGAGGCAAGTAATACGACTGAGGTCAAGACACTGCACACACGGTCAGCTGTAAAAGGAGACAGTTACCTTCTGCTTTATCTCCACTGAAGGGGAAAAACCATAAAATAGTCATAGAATAATTCAGGTTGCAGGGGGTCTCTGGAGGACATCTAGTCCAGCTCCCTGCTGAAAATAGGTCTAACCTGATCAGATTACTCAGAGCCATGGCCAGTTGAATATTGACCACCTATAAAGGGGACTTTCCACAATGACTCTGGGCAGCTTGTTCCAGTATTCGATGAACCTCATCATCATTATTTTTTTCCTTATATCTAATTTCAATTTCCCACACTACAGTCATATTCAAACAAGAATTTATAATTTCTGATGTGGACATTGTATTAAAAGATTTGTTTCAGAGTTTAGATTTTATACTAATTTCTGTAAAAAGACAAGAGTCTTCATACCATAGAACGGTAGAATGGTTTGGGTTGGAAGCGACCTTAAAGAGCATGTGCTTCCATTCCCCTTGCCGTGGGCAGGGACACTTTCCACTGGACCAGGTTCCTCAAAGCCCCATTCATCCTGGCCTTGAACACTTCCAGTGATGGGGCATCCACAGCTTCTCTGGGCAACATGTTCCAGTGTCTCATTACCATCATATGACCAAGAGATTTGTTGCCTTTGAATATAAACCAAAATTTACGTCAAAACTTTTAATCTAAATGTTTAAATCAAAGCTTTTATGCCTAAAATAGAGCTTGCACATGCTTGTCTTCAGTTCATGTTCTAACAAGCATGAATTTGCTGACTGAACAGAACTTTCAACACCTTTTAAAAATGCACTATGTCAAAATGAAATAGCAAAAACCCCTAGCATCAAGCATCTGGTTGTTAGAGTAATGCAGGGTACATTTTGTACTGATATTTCCACCTAAAATAGAGTAAGAATATAATCTGTCCTGGCTACCTCAATGCATGTTCTGTAAGGCAGTTTAGGGAGTCTGCTGCTGACAAGTCAATCAGAGGAAAATGCTTTTGGTTTTTTTTGGGTTTATTTATTTTATTTTATTTTATTTTATTTTATTTATTTATTTTTTTGACAGCATAAAGTTGGGCTGGCTATTAAACAGACAACAGATGCTCTTTGTTAACACTTTCCGTTCCCAAAATGGGAAGGGAAAGAGAAAAGGGAAAGAGGCTTATGGGTTGGAAAAGTTTAAACAGCTTTGATATAACTATAATAATAAGGTATAATAATAGGAAAAAAATGAAATATATAAAAAACCAATATTGACCTCCCCCTGATGATGATAATAATGTCACCTGGATGCTGCGGGGCAGGCCCCAGCGAAGTCCCGGACTGGACTCAGCAGCAGACAGGAACTGGGTTCAGGAATACACGGATTGGGATCAAAGGCAGCAGAAACGGACAGAGTCCTCCTGAGATGCTGGTTATAGAAGTGGAGAGTTTGCCACTCATTATCTCTCAGCTTTACACAGTGTGACGCATATGGGATGGAATACTCCGTTTGGTCAGTTTTGAGTCACCTGTCCGACCCACTCCTCCCCACCGCAGGGTCACAGGTGTGATCCCTTTTCTGCTCTTTCATTTCTGGCGCATAAGAAAGTTAGTAGAAGCAAGCATCAACCTTGGTTTCCACAGGATTAAGTATAAGCAAGAGTGCTTCTGCATACTGTTTGTACTGTTACTCCTGCATTAACTATAAACATTGAACGTTATCACTGCTAGAAGCAGCTACTGTCTGAAAAACATGCTTTTAATTTTGGAGAGTGCAGTGTCTCAGAAGAGACTTAACTGAAAAGTAAATTACTGAAAATTGGTTCTGTCCTAGCTCAAACCAGGACTATTTTATTTTATTTTATTTTATTTTCACTGAGCTGAAATGGAACATAACTGCAAAACCTGTAGGCCCTTGAGACAAAAAAGGAGTCTTGTGAAGAAGTAATATCTTTGCAATAGTGTACTGAATGTTAGTAATTCTGTGCTGCGCTGAGGCATTTTGTCATGCTGGTCAGAAAGAAGATTAAAACCTCCTATGTGCTGTGCAGTTAACTGGTGGCAAGTCCTCCTGCAGGGAAGATGCATGTGTAGGAGGCGATAGGACTCTTTTTGTCAGTCATGGCAGATGAAAGCAGAGAAAGAAATCTATGGCATGTGAGCTGCTGAACTGAAAAACTGGAATTGTAAAACATTATTGCTTGTTATCAAGGGCAAGATGATTTTTTTTTTAAGGCTATGTAATCATTGCATCAGGTTTAACAATCCCTAATGCATAGCTGTATATAGTAACTGCAACGATAAAGAGGAACCTGATTGCCTGTCTTCTGGGGTAAGAGTCTAGACTGTGTTGTTCTGTAATTCCAGAGTTCTGAAGTGGTCTGTCACATTCAATATTAGCATTTTAACCGTAGGCACTATGGACTTTTGCCTAATGCAACCACCTACTAATGCCAAACTCCAAAGGCAAGTGTTACTTTTGTCTCCCCTTCCCTTCCCTTCCCTTTTCTGAATTGGATCTAAGCCTTTCTGCAAACTGGTGAATGCCTTTCTTTCCAAATATGTACACACCTCTAACCTTTTTCATAAGAAAACCATCAGCTGCCTGGAATAGATTTAGGTGATTCATTGGTTAAATTTTTATGTTAGTGTCTCAAATATGGTGCCTTAATATTTGAAAAAAAATTACTTTCTCTTTAATAGGGTATACATTTATGCAAGCTACTTCGACCCATGTTTCAAAATCCTACTTTTGANCCCTTCCCTTCCCTTCCCTTCCCTTCCCTTCCCTTTTCTGAATTGGATCTAAGCCTTTCTGCAAACTGGTGAATGCCTTTCTTTCCAAATATGTACACACCTCTAACCTTTTTCATAAGAAAACCATCATCTGCCTGGAATAGATTTAGGTGATTCATTGGTTAAATTTTTATGTTAGTGTCTCAAATATGGTGCCTTAATATTTGAAAAAAAATTACTTTCTCTTTAATAGGGTATACATTTATGCAAGCTACTTCGACCCATGTTTCAAAATCCTACTTTTGATGTTGATTCAATATGCATATCAAAACTTTCTTCTAAGGACTGGGTGATCTACATTACTGAGGAACAGACTTTCTGTAAACCATAACTTCTTCAAAAAAAGGACTGGACTGTTTACAGTTCAGAAGTATTTAGTGGAATACAAGACTGTCTGGACTCCACTGTGCAGGGGAGTAGAAGGTGAGATGCTATGAGGCAACTGTCCTTGAAAACTCTGTTTTACCTCTTCAGAGTAGTGAGGCTTCTTAGATAGTTTCCTTAATGTCCGAGATAACATCTTTGCAACTGTTTCTGTTTCCCACTCTATTCTTCCTTGTATCGTAGTGTAGTCAGAGCAAAATTAAAGACTAGAAACTCTCAACTTATGGCAAAATGTACAACTGCTGAACTTTGGCAAAAGTCTAATTAGAACTTTTTATTAAATATCTGAAACTGTGCCTATTGCCTCTGTATTTGATGAAAATAAAGAAAAATATTGAGAAGACTGTAGCTTAATGCCAGCTGTACTTTGTGCATTTCTTGTTCACAATGCTTGATTCCAAATTTTATAAGAAGCAAATTAACATGGAAACCGAAATCCTATGGAAAACTAGAAGGAACTGAAAATTGTCTTGGGCACTTCTGAATAGTTTGCTCTACTCTTGTAACACTTCTAAACTGATATATATCTAAGTATATTGGGCAACTTACCAGGTTGGTTTGTTCAATTCTTTTTCCTTACCCTCCTCTTTTGAATGAAAGCTGTTCCCCTACAGAGTACCAGATGAATATCTTAATGTTTTCTGAAAAATCCTGGTGGGAGAGCCCCATTTGGCATATGGTGTTTGGCAAAGTCACTTTCTGGCATTTTTCCATCTGAACTATGAGGAATATTAGATCAGCTGTGTGGTACAGATCTCAGCAGGGTAGTGCCCAAAGCAATACTAGGACAAGCAGCACTATTTAGGGTTTTCTTGGCCTTTAATGTTGTAAGGGGAAAAAAAAACTTTAATATTTGAATTATTTTCATCAACAAATGTCTTAAAAGAGGACATACTTAATCTGAAGTTTTCTGCTGACTTTTCAAATTTAGACATAGTGTTCAAGCCAGCTAATATATTCTAATAAGCAGAACAGGTAGGATCTACCTGCAGTAGTTAAAAGTCTGGATACAAAATCAGATTATTACGGTTTCCAAGTGCTTTGTTGCAATTGGTTGTTGTCTGGGGAGAATCAAGTAAAAGCAGAAACTTGTGATCTTACGCTGGGAAATTGCCTAATTTTCTTTTATTAATCAGTAGGGCAAAATGTTTGTTTTGTCATTTTACATGACAATTCAAATGAGATTTTTTACTTTTGTCAATGCATTGATATGTTTTACAGAGACCTTCTCAGCTTACAATAGCGCCCTCTTTTTCTTTCAGAAATATCTTGTTCATTATTCAGTTTATCTTCTATTTTCATATGCCTCATAGTCTAGTTCAGAAATCTGCCTGCAAATTACATGACTCACATTAAAATGACTAGCACATCTTTTTCTTTAGAGGATTTGATCAGAATCATTTCTATACAGAATAGAATCCGCTGTGTTTGCAAATATTCCTAAATACTGAAAATTTGATATGTAAAGAAATATTGAAAAATGAGCAGAAAACTTTAATGCAAAGCTGATTTATTTTCCTTTAATACACTTTTGGCTCTCATACAATGCAACAGACAGACATACAGATAATGTATTTATCTGTTTATAGGAGCTGACTAGAGTTGTTTTTGAACATTCTAGACTTACATTTAGAAAAGAAATTATTTGTGTTTCTACAGATAAGTTATGTAGTACCATATCTCAAACTGAGAAACTTAAGAAACTGATTTTGAAGTTTAGAGCACATTTCACTTTCACTTTTGGAATCATCAATGTGACATTTAATTTATTACTTCTGGCTGATGAAATATTTTTATGTGGAAATGGGTATAACATGGAAAGAACACAAATCATGAAAGTGTGGAAATAGATAAATTGGTATTTATTTAAGATGAGAAAGAATATAAATATAAATTTTACAAGTCTGAAATCTGCTTTTTTAAAATAGGAAGCTTATGGAAATTAGGCTATTAAACGTAAAATTAATGGAAAACCTGGAAAAAATGCAAAAAACTTAAATGGGCAGTTGTGGATCACCTTGATTCTGACTTTCATGTCTTTTACAGTCTGAGGAGATGTCCTGTCATATTTTGTGGTGACATTTTCTTGATTTTGGAGTACCTATCATGCTTTTGCTTTACACATTCTATATTAGTGAGTTGCTGTCACGGACCTTTAATGACTCACCTCACCATTTTGAACTTTTTGGCTTTTTAGATAATGGCTATGACTTGAAGTTGTCTTTACTAATGTTTTTGGCTTTTTAAACCTTACCGGAGAAAAGAATTCTTCTTTATAAATATACTGTATCTTTTAACTCACATTAATAAGTGATCTATCATGCCAGAGTGTCTGATAACATATAATTTGAGTCCATAATTTATTTAGCTGTGGTTTTCAGGATTGTTTGGAGACCTATGCTAAAAAAAAGAAGAGTAAAACCATATAATTTACTTAATCTTCTTCACTGTGGCAGATCAGAATTAAAGTGTCAATTCCTAACTCATACAGGCTAGAATTAATGTTGAGAACATTACAAAAAATGTAAACCCATTTACTTCAAACTTGGGTGGATGGTAGATGATGAACTGGTTTCAGGTTGACTTTTGGAATTAGCATGTAGAAATACATCTGTTAATGAGATCAACAAGAACAAAAGATCTTTGTAGCAGGGAATTACAACGTTACAGTAAAAGTTCAGGGTGGGCTGGGAAATAGACCTTGTGTGCAAAGACTCCTTAAAATAAGTTTATTAGTTATTTATACATAACTATTGAATTTAGGGAACACAACAGAATATATCGGAATGGAACAGGACAGAATACGTTGGAATGGAACAGGATAGGACATTAGATAATAAAAGATAATAGAAGAGGATGCTCCAGAGCCACCACAGTGAAAGCCAAATAAGAATCACAGGTGAAATGGTGCTGGGACAAAAACCAGCAGTAACTTCTGAAGGCCCTCAAGCATTCATTGCTACAAATGTCTCTGTGGATGTTGGTAGAAGACCTAGCAAATTAAAAATGATGGACGAGAGAGATACAGTACAATGTAATTAAATTTTGGCCCTCTATCGTTGTTTCTACCAAAAGAATGAAAGGGGGGAAAACCCCAAAACAAAACAAACCATCCCAAAACATATTCTACTTACTTTAATGCAACAGCACAAAAGGGAAAAAGAAGCCTTTACTATATAAAACAAGCTACCCATCAACACTTTGCAAAACCACATTTGTAACTGAATCTCCCTGTACTACTCTCCCTGACAGTAACCTTTAACAGAAAGTCCAAAATAAAAGCGGAAATAACTAACCAGGTGGTGTGCTGGAGCCAGAATTTAGTATACTTTATAGAATTCTCTCATTTTTTTGTTGCACTCACTTCATCATTACTTATACTCAAGCATCAAGCATTTTGAACAAGGTGATTTTTCTGCCCCATTTCTCTGCAGTCTCTAACACAGCGGGGTCATTTGCCTGTGACTGTTACTGTGATAACTATGAATCAGTACCAATAATCTTGACTAGCATTTGTCTTGGTAAACACTTCATTAGGTATAGTATAAATGTAATTTCCATGATCTGTTTTGAGAATCTGATATTCCACTTTTCATTCTGCTCCTTCTAATCTACATGTACTTCCCTTTTTATTTAGGCTGTTCTTTCATACTTCCCAATTGCCAGAACAGTGGCAATAGAAGGAGTGAAACAAAGATGCACTGGAGTCTGTTCTAAAGCTGTGGAGGAAAGTGTCTTTTGCAAGCCTTTACAAGTAGTGCTTACAGTGCAAATAACGGGTAAGAAATGTATTTTGAGAAAAGTCTGACTACCGTAAATCAGAACCAGATACACAGTTGGTGGATGATGGACTGCACATCTTAAGTAGTGAGAGTTTTCATGCTTTGTACACTCTCGAGTTAAATTTTATGTTAACTGAAATTAAAGTTATTTTATGTTTAGATGTTTTCCAACTGAATAAACTAATGCTTAGTGAAGGTTCATGGTTCTCTGAACCTTTTGGTGTTTTGTTTTGTTGTTTCTGTGTTGGTTTTTTTTTTGTAGGAGAAAGAGTATTACAAAGCAAAGCATGAGATTTGTGAAGCAATGACACACAAGCTAGCTTCTTCGTGTCTTACTCATTCACATGAAAAAAGCAAACTCCACAAACTAGAATGATCAACTCCTAGAGTCCCTAATAATTAAAACAATGTAATTATTGTTTAAGAGCTGATGGTGACAATTGCAGATCATTTCCCTTGCAGATCATCTCATCAACCATAAACTCAGATCCTACAGATAACATCTGGTTTTTGCAATTTGAAAATTCATCAGTAAAACTATTCCCTCTGAGAGTTCATGGACTCCCATCAGTCCTTTTATTCTCTTGGGCTCTGGGCTCCATTTCATCCACCGTATCTGATTTTGAGATGTATTGAGATGTCCCTGATTTTCATTTCCCAGCTGGTAACTTTCTACATAAAAACTTAACTTTAAAAAGTAATCCCCTGCAACAGACACCCATCAAAACACATCAGCCTTTTCTGTTTCAGGGGAAATACATTTCTTTCTATGTATTCTCTGTCCAGATAAACCACAAAGTTACGTCTATGTTCATATCATTAACCTTTCCAGAAGCAATGGCATTAGTAGGGGGTCACAGTGGTCATCTAGTATAACACATGATAATTAATTTTTTGAATCACATAATTATAGACTACACTACATAGGAATACAAGACTCTTTAGGGATTATACAGACAGGACTTTGTTTTAATCATCTAAAAATCAAAATATCATTCTGGATCTTATATCCATTAGAATAATAATTTCATTTATTTCTCAAGTAGGTATTAATTTAAAAAAGTTTAATCTGTAAAAAAAAATAATGTTTTTCATGAATCAGAAGAAATCAGTGGGATTCTGTGCATTCTAAAAACAAAGTTAACATCATAGAATCATAGAATC
>VZSC01013451.1:5827-42713 GCA_013398225.1 Steatornis caripensis | reverse complement strand
GTTATCAACACTGTTTTCACCACAAATCCAAAACAGCCCCATACAAGCTTNCCTCCCAACTTCTTGTTCACCCCCAGCCTCCTCACTGGTGGAGCAGTGTGAGAAGCAGAAAAGGCCTTGGCTTTGTGTAAGCACTGCTCAGCGATAAGGAAAACATCTCTGTGTTATCAACACTGTTTTCACCACAAATCCAAAACAGCCCCATACAAGCTTTTATGAAGAAAATTAACTCTATCCCAGCCAAAACCAGCACAGTTGTTCTCCATCTTTTACAATGACTGAACTATGAGGAAGTGAATGAAGGTGGCAGATACAAATAATAACAAGAACAAAAATAACAATAAGAACTAATAATTCATGGAACAGGAAGCCTGGGAAACTTGTTGACAAAGGTTGTAATAGGTGCTAGAAGTGTATATGAGGTACATGGGAAAATAATCATAGAAAAATAATCCACTGAGATATTATAAATATCTCAGAGTCCCCTGTGCTGAAAATCAGAGACTGAAAAATAGGAGGAAGTTACTCTTTTCCAGGCATCCTCTTACAGATACTCTTGAAGAAAGTATATGGGTTAAAGAAAGCTATCAGAAGTGAGAGAATTTAAATTGTGCTGAAAATTTGGATGTGCACAAAACCCATTGTAATAAGCAAGGTCTTGTATTAATCTCAGATGTGATACATCCCTGAGGTCCTTTCCTAACTCTAAGTCCTTTATTTCTCCTAGTTGCCTTTGTCCCTTTTTATCGCCAGCTTTTATCACCTGTCAATAGATCCTTTAGGTTCAGCCAAGTTCATTTAAGCTTTGTTTGCAGGCAGAAATGACCAATGTGAATTAGTCCCAGCCAAACGCCACCTGTTCTACCCCAGTCAGATTCTACACAAATTGTTACCTATCTTGAAATACGTGCTTTAGCTTAAGGTATTAAAGCAATTTAGTATTAATAAAAAGTGATAACTTTTCAGTAATTGATCACAGATGTGCAGCCATGGGCCACTTAATACCTCATTTACTGGTTTTCATACGTCTGAGCACTGCTCAACTTAATGTTTGAAAATGGGGCTAGTGAGATGAGTCTAATTTCAAATTAGTAAAGCTTTCAGATATCTTGTCTTTCATTGCCTAGTGAAAGAGAATAGCTTCTTGTAGGATAAGCCCTCACATACACAGTGGCGTTAACACATCCTGCCTGTTGTGATGCTCCTGCAACTACTTAAGGTCAATTATATTGAAATATGCCTTGCTTTTCCCAGATTCACTGAGATGAAATAGTGACTATGGCCACAAAGTTATAGAGATGTCCATAAGCAAAAGCAAAGCCACATCCCAAAGTCTTTCCCATTGTACTACAGGGCACTGTCACTTGACAAAGCAAAACAAATGAACAAAAAGCCTAACAGTTTTTCTCCTTTTCTTCCTCCTTTTTACCATTACCAGACATGTTTCACAACATGAAGCATGAATCCCAGTCATCCTGAATTCATCTTGATCTGTTTTTTCTATCAGTTCATCAGCACTCTTGGAGCACTGATATATTAGATTCCTCATTATTATCTGAAGCCATTTTCTGATGCCTAGATTCACACTGGCAGAAGAAATTATCCTCTGATCTGAAGCCTATATTATGTAAAGCTACCAAATCCTACTACAACCGTCTAAATGAGACATTGATTCAAACGCAAGCCAATGAGCTAACAATTGGCTTTAGGTGGCCGAGTAATGCTGGAACAGCCCGGGTTGGAAGGGACTTCAAACGATCACCTCATTCAACATCTTGTGAGGGAGAATGCCAAATGAGATTATCTAGCAACCTGTCCAATCAGGTCTGTCAAACCTCGAGTGACAGAGATTTTACCATGTCCCTGGGGAGGTTGTTCCAGTGAATGGTTGTTCTCACTGTAAAAAATTTCTTTCTTACGTCAAGATGAAACCTCTCCTGGTGCATCTTGTACTTATTGGAGCTTGTAATCTCCATGTGGCTCTTCGTGAAGAGAGAGCCTCCATCCTCTCTGCAGTCACTCTTTAAGTATTGGAATACTGTGATGAGGCCACTCCTGAGCCTTCTCTTCTCCAGGCAGAAGAGACCTAACTCCTTCAGTCTTTCCTCACAGGGCAGGTTCTCCAGACCTTTGATCACATTTGTGGCCCTCCTTTGGATCCTCTTTGGTGTGTCCACATGTTTCTTGAATTGTCGGGACCAGAACTGAACACAGTACTCCAGGTGCAGCCTGACAAGCGCTGAGTAGAGTGGAATGATTGCATCTCTACTACTGCTAGTAATGCCTCTGTGGCTATGCAGGCCAGGATCCATTTTGCTTTCATTGCTGCAGTGGTGCACTCCTGACTCCTGTTCAACCTGTTGTCCACCAGGATCCCCTGGTCCCTTTCAGCAAGGCTGCTCCCCAGCCACAGAGATCTGAGCCAGTATTGGGCTCTTTGGTTATGTCACCTCAGCTACAGGACTATGCACTTGTCTTTGTTAAAGTTGATGCTGCTATTGCTAGTCCACTCTACCAGCCTGTCCAGGTCTCTCTGTAAGATGGCCGTGCCTTCAGACTTGTCCAACTCATCACACAGTTTGGTGTCATCGTCTAGATAATTTACGAAGATGTTGAACAGCATGGGGCCTAGTACTGATTCCTGGGAGACCCCACTTGTGACAGGCTGCTAGCCTGAGTAAAAAACATTGATTATCATTCTCTGAGTGAAGCCTGTTAGACAATTTCCTGCCCATCTTGCAGATTAGGTATCTAGTATCTTGATAGTTTTTTCAGGAGAAGGCTGTGGGAGACACTGGCAAACGCTTCACTGAAGTCCAGGTAAACAGCATCCACATCTCTCCCCAAATTGACAGAAAATGTTACTTTGTTGTAGAAGGTGATCAGGTTAGTTTGGAATTATATGTCCTTGGTAAATTTGTCCTGGCTTTTCCCAATCACCTGCTTAATTTGTTTTGCAATAGTTTCCAGAAGGACTCATTCTATTATTTTCCCAGGGACCGAGGTAAGACTACTGGGCCAGTAGTTTCCTCAGTCTTCTTCTGGGTCCTTCTTGTAAATGGGTGTGACATTTGCCCTCTTCCAGTCATCAAGGATATCTCCTGACCTCCATGACTTTTCAAATATGATTCAAAAATTATGCAAGAAGATTTCAGGGAGTCTGCCAAGTACTAATCACATTTCTGTAGGGTTTATATTTAGTGGGTTACTCCCTGAACCAGCTCATTAACCAGCCCTGTCTTGTGGAACCTCAAAGAAAAAAGGTAAGAATTGTCTGGCAGGGAGACAGCAGGATGACAGTGTCATGGCAGCCCTAATTCTGACCAGTTTAAGTGGTGATGGAATTGCAACGGAGAGATTGAGTCAGACACACTGAGAAAGAAAAGAACTCCATTAATTCATTCACATGAAAAGAGAAGAGGAAATCATTTTTCTTCAACATAATAAAAAAAAGTCTTCCAGGCACCAGCTACCCTGAGGGAAGAGAGGGAATCAGAAACCTCTAGAGAAGGGTGCAGAGACAGAGACAAAAGTGATGACCAAAGACTGGGGATCACACAGGACCACACTATATCTCAACACAGAAGGTAAAAGACATTAGAGACAATGAAACACAGGAAATCCTATAACTCCTACCAATGCTGAACAACATCGTGAGAAAAGTATACATTAATAATTCTGGATCCTACTTATACTATCCCACATTCACTACCAGTTGTCCTAGTCTGTCCTCAGAATTTAATTCCTTTCCCTTTCATACTTTCAACATTCATCCTAACCACCAAAAATTTCTTACTGTAGCTCTATATATGTCTTCCTATATTACTCCCGCTAATGCTCTTCTTTTCTGCAAGCACATCTATTTGCATTTTCATAATGAAAACAGGTTGAACATTTTATGCTGTGCTCAAGTGATATCTTTTCAAACTTCAAAATTAAAAAAATATTTCTGACTATGGAAGATTCATTTTCTCTACCCTTCCTTGCCTTCTGCCAAGAGCAGGATTTAATGTTATTGGCTAATTGTAGATAATTGTCAATTGCTACTACCTGTCTCCTTGAGCTACTCTCTTACTTTGGGGAAAATAACATGCATGTGCGGCACCCAAATATTTCATCAAATAGCTGCAACTATAATAATTCATCCCTTACGTGAACACCACTGTCATCCAGAATGCTAAGTGTCTTGACCTTGAGGATCAAATGTTGATCACCGGACACATGCGTAACACAGTCAGATTTATGGTTTCAACTCCATGCAGTTGCATAACTGGCTCCTTCAAAAAACCTAGAAGGATTTTCAGGAAGGTGAACTTTATCAATGCTCTATACACAGCTTGAGGTCAAATAACCTCAAATTCAAAAAAGAAAACCCACTAAATGTATCTATTGGAACTTTCAAAGGAACTGAATGCTTTTAGAGCATATGAACAAGTCTGTCTTTAAACTGTGTCATGGAAATGGTCTGTGCTACAACAAAGATATAGTTGTTTGTACAGTATAAAGCATATATATCACTAAATTATAGAGTAGGAAGGAATATTATATCAGCCAGTCTTTATCTGACAAGCTCATTACACATTAGGCTGCAAAATATTGCAAGCAATAGGCAATGTGGGGTGGTGAAGAGCTTCAAAGAATAACCTGGTAAAATTAAAAACTAATCTGAGAAACTTTCGGACCTAACAAACTTCACACTAGGAAAGCAATCATAGCATAAATGACTCCTACAAGCCTGACCTACTGACATTCAGCTGGTTCATAGCATTCCACTTTTCTAAAAAATTCAATGTTTTAGAAGCTGTAATTAAATGGATCATTCCAAGTACTGTGTAACCAGAAGAAACTTGGGGTCTTGTGGACATGCCAAAATTCCAGTGGAAGCTGTCTTTACTGTATTTCTGCAAAATGGTTACCTACACACTTGCAGTATACATGTAACTACTTACTGGTACATGTAGTTGTAACTAACTCCACAAGTTGCAGATCGGTGGCAATTCTACCGGGTCTTAGGACTGAAATTTTATTACTGGTTTCATGGTCAGTCAGTAATGACAAGAATTAACTCCAGTGACCATTTGAGCAGATACTTTGCTTTACGTTCATTTACTGTGCATTTGGAATTAACTCCTCTGACTTTTAGAGAATGAAGAGCTACAAAGAGTAATGTGCTTGTAGTGTACATCAAGGTTTTTTAGTTGAAAAGACTAAAACACTGTGATACACGCAATGGAGCACAACTAATACTATACATTATATATTACTTTTTTGCATTTTACTTTATATTCCACCATCACTCTACTCAAGCAGCGATGGAGAATGTTTCTTGTATCATAAAAGAGAAAACTATTTAAAAAAGTAAAACAAGTGTCATATAGTCTATTTCAGATGCTCTTCCACCATGAGTTTGGTTTGTTTTTAAAGACCTAAAAGACAGCATTTGCCGAATCTTACTATGAATCTTAGTATGTTTCAACTAGGAAAACTATATTCCCTTTCATTTTGTGGAAAGTATTTCTGAACCACTTTGATTCAGTAACATTTTGCAAAGAGAAATGGAAATCTTTACAAAATGTCAGTCAACTGCAAGCTGTAGCAGATATTTGTGAAAAATTACTAACGTCCTGAAATAAAAAGTTAAGTGGCAAATGTAATTTTCTTTGGCTATTCAAAAGCTTTCCATACATCTGCCTGAGGAAG
Source organism: Steatornis caripensis (assembly GCA_013398225.1). Taxonomy (NCBI): domain Eukaryota; kingdom Metazoa; phylum Chordata; class Aves; order Caprimulgiformes; family Steatornithidae; genus Steatornis; species Steatornis caripensis. Next base: position 37,013 of record VZSC01013451.1, on the reverse strand, counting down.
AAACAATCACCTAGAACGAGCCAAGCAACTGTAATTCTTAATTACATTGTAGATTTTTTTCATGTTGTTCTGCTTAGGCCTATTAGAACTCATTTAACTGTAGTTTCAACTTTCATTCTCTCATAAATTTAGTTTGTACTCATTAATTACAACTGTCATGAAAGAAATGCAGCCATTAACAATGCCAAAATCCCAATACATGTGTGCACATAAGCTTGAGATTTGACACTAATTGTTGTGAAAGCTTTGACACAATCCTGTCCTGAATCCATGAAAATTATTAGCTCAAAATATTGTTACTGTAAAAAGACTTCATAGCTACTTACACCAAGTGAGCAATAGGAGAACAAATAATGCTTTCAAAACAGGTTAATGAGCTATAATAATTACTGAACAACTATTATCTCACGAACTGGAAGAAACTTTCCCCAGGGTAGTTTCTTTTTGCACTATGAACTTTGAAATTTGAACTGGGCCTAAAAAAAATGGATCAAACTAATGTGACTAATATAAGCACCAAAGTTTAGTTCATTAGATCCATGTTTAACAGAGAAATACAAAACAGTTCACAATGGCCTACATATTTATTTGTCATTACACAAATGCAAAATAGCTGTAAGCATGCCTAAACTGAGACGGTGACAAACAGTATTTGATAGTGCAAATGAAGATGAAAAGGCAGAAAGAAACCCTGTGGCAGACTGTGTATTTTTATTCATATATATTGGCACAAGAAACAGATGTTAAAAGAGGTTAATCTAATATTTATAACAACCTCCAGGAGCAGTAAAACTTGGTAGTCACTAAAATGAGAAATGCCTTAAAATGAACTAAAGCAAGACTACAAATTTTTCCTTTAATCATGACACACCTAAAGGTCAGATATGTAGCACCAGAACATCAGACCAGGTTGCCTAAGGTAGATGTTTAGGTTAACCATAAGGTTAGAGAAGAGCAAGAGAGTCAAAAGGAGAATGAAAAAGAAGACGATGATGCAGAAGAAGAAGATTAAGAAGAAGAGGAAGAACAACAACAACTATCCTGAGACAGTACGTATCATGTGAAAGGCCATGATAATCAAGCCAATAGGAGAGAACATCAAGCAAGAAAGCAGGAAAACTTGCAAATTGATAGGTACACAGCTTGGGAAATGCTCCAACGCTTGTTCAGGGAAACAGTCTACTAAGAATGGTGTTCATTTTGTATTGTACAGTCTAGAAGTCCCTCCATGTCCATTGTCAGGATACAATCCTCCAGTCCAGGTAGAGAAATAAAAGACTCTCCCTGTAACGGATGCCTACAAACACTGTGTCTCAGTCTTAATGATGAACAAAAACCTTTCAGGCTGATGGAGTGGTTAAGAAACCAGGTTCCACTTCCTAGGTCAGCATACTAATCAAAAGGATATTATGCAAAATATAGGTGATTTTGAATAAACATTACGATCTGTATTCCTGTGGACAGACTGTTAAATTTTATTATGCTGCTATTCCTCACTCTCTTATCACGACCATCCCCCAAATTTTGTGATTCTTAATTCACAAGCAGAGGGAAACAATCTCTGTGCATTCAAGTTACCAGTGAAATACCTGGTGAACACTGGTTTTCTCAGGGGTTAGGAAATGATGAATACTAGGCTAGTTATTATAAGTCTACAAGGGTTTGTGGACAGCTTTCTATTAACTTTAATGGAACCTGTCCACAGGTTTCAGAAGTGAAATGAGTCATTGAAGAGTGCTGTCCTGTCTAATAAGTATTTTGATCTTTATAGTCAACATCAATTTATGTAGCGTTTTAGATGTAATTGGTAGTACTGCATACATACTCATATTAGCTTATCTAGTTAATTCTAAATGAAAATAAAAACACAATTAAATCGCTTGCTCAAAATAAAAATGTTTTATTATGCTACTTAAATCCTATTAGCTGCAGTTACTTCAGCACACTAACTTTCAACATACACTACAAATGATTAAGGGTTTGTTTTTTGGGAAAAGACTTTTCAAAGGGGATCCCAGCTATCAGAGGGAATGCCAGGTATCAACTCTCAGCTTTTGGTACATAATTAATGAAAAGAAGATTGCATGGAAACAATCTGAAACGCTTCATTATCCCGAAGAGTTTGTATCCCATATATCACTCTCTAGTTTATACCTCATGACCATAAGGGCCAGTTTTAAGTCCCTATGGAAGAAACTAAAGCTACTAAGGAAAGTACTAGATTTACTGGCATTTGAACGAAAATTGCAGTTTCAAATTCATAAACATATTGAGAGAATTACGTTTTTATTGTGTGTTTAAACCTACTGACAGCTATTCATCAATTTTCTTAGTTTTAAAAAGTAGTTTTTCTCCATCTTGTCTATTTTCTCTTTGCCTGACCTCGTCTGCCACCACTGTGCTACTAAGTTAGCTCTGTAGACCAGCTCATGATGAGACACTCAGAATCAGACTGCAGTTTAATTCGGCTTTTCTTGGTGGTAAAGCTGATTTAAGAATTCCATGATGCAATGCAATCATTCCCCCCATCATTTACAGTTTGCCACCAGTCAGTTCTCCAAGTATTGGTACTTATTACCACAGTGTACATACATATATAGTATTTATAAATTATAAGTAAGTTTCTGTATGTTATTTATATAATATGTATGTAAGTATATGTATGTGTGTATTCATGTGTATATATTAAAAATACATTGTATACCAAGTGAAAGCCATTGTCTCGGTTTAAAAAAAAAAACAGGGATGGAGGGGGAGAGGGATGTGAGTAGGAATGAATAGACTAAACAGAGAATGTCTCGCGCTATCTGCCAGAAAGAAAAGATATGTGAAGTCTTGTGTACACATATATTACTTTGCTGTTGATAAACATAACGTGACAACTAAGTAGTATATAGAAAGAAATTTAAGGGCTTGGGAAATAATGTTCTATAGCAGGAACAGTCACTCTGTGACCCTTTCTGATCTTTCCACAGTCTTCAGTCTTTCTCTCTTTCCTACATTGGTTCTTTATATAAGTTCTATTCTTGTTTACTTACTTTGCATACTTCCTCCTTACATTTAACAACCCATTTTTAGGGGTTTCGAACCATTTTACTTAGGATGTGTTGGCACTGCAGACCTCAGTGTAGCAGAAAAATATTTAGGCTAGCCATAAAAAACCCACAGTAGTTTAACAGGGCTCATCTAGCCTGTGCAACCATGGCCAAACTGTGCCATGGAGCTGAGGTAACTCATTGGCAATGCCAGTCACTCAAAGAGCAAAGTTGTCTCACAATCTAATAGTTAAAGTAGCATATAATGCCACTGAATCAATCCTGACATTGTTTCTTTGGAATGTCTGCCGTATGATAACCTATTATTCCTCGTAGATATCTATTCATACAAATAAGTATCATTACAAAGACACCCTGTAGCTAGATCCGAGCACAGTTACATTCTCTGGTTTCAAAGTGAACGAATGGCCTTTGCCTTGTGGAAGGGGGAATATTTCTAATGGATGAATCAAGAAAATTTTGACAGAAATTATCTGCTAATGGTGTGCAGCTGTTCTGTGTATCTTTCCAGATGAATAAAAATTGGGTAAGTGTGATTTTTGTAGACTCAGTATGATCTGTAAGGTGACATGAAACAATATGTGTATCTTTAATATGGAACAACAGATGAAGTCCCTGTGAGCCTTCAGAAAACATCATTGAGGCTAATGAGTTATTGTTAATGATCCTATGGCTTACCATATGTCCAGGCAGTAAAGTTAGCTAATGCACTATTGTTTTTTCCAACTTCAATTCCTTCATAGAACAAGCTGATAGGAATATAATGGTATTAACTTTCGAGAATGAAAAGTACAGAGGAGAAGACACTTAGTTTTGTTCCAGGGTATTAATATGCAGACTATATTATTAGTATTTACGAAATTTACTTCCTGGCAGTGTAGCTGCTTGTTTGTATAAATTCTGACCTCGATTACAAATGTGACCTATCTGAATATGCAAGAAGGTGGCATTAAAGATTGTTCATTTCCAATAACAACAGGACATGAGATTAACAAATTGAGCAATACTGGATAATATATGCAATTGAAATTTCACAAGTAGTAAGGAAACTAAAAAACACAAAAACATGCTGAATGCAAGAAAATGCAGAAGACAAACATAAATGAATAATGATGAAGACGCTTGGTAGCCACAGTATTTCTGAGCAGTAGTAAATGTCATGTAATTTTCATTCTAGAAATTAATAACTTCAGAGAAAGAACCTAGAGACAAAATTTGTCTCATTCTCATTAGTAAAAAGACAGAAGAACTCCAGTGCCAGTGGAATTATCCTAGATCTACCTTGGGTACAACAGGGATCAATATCTAGACTTCAGAAAACTAGAAATGTACACCGCTTTTTTTCAGAAAATGTTTCAATTACTTATCTTGTTTTGTACTTCTGTGTTCTGCATTTTCATATCAAGACATTTTCTCAATTCTTCTTGTTTCATAATTCAAAGAGTAAGGACATGTGAGCATGCCCACACACAGTCACGTGCATACACAAGTTAGTTGCGATTTTTCCAAAGGAAAAATATCTACTTCAGAAAAAAACCCCAACATTTTCTACCTTGCAAGTCACAATTAGGAATTCCTCATAGCTGTTTTGGAAAACTGTATCAATTTTAAAGTGTTGAATGTTTCCGTTAAAGTGAATTTGAAGCAATTATTAAAATTTTAATTTCTACTTTTGCCTAAATATTCTATACTGAAAAAAAAAAAATTCATTCTTTCTGGTCTGAGTAAACCATAACCTCTTCTGGGTTCAAAAAAAAAAAATTAACTGACTATTTGTGTAATTACACCATGTGGTAAAGTTTAGAACTAATTAATCCTCTCGTGGTCTAATTTCCCACTTTGCCTTTCTGCCAATCCAAACCAATAAAATGGCCCATCAAAGCATTAAATTATAATGGTTTTCACTAGGATGGAGCCGGTAAGGAGGTCATGTAAACAGGTATTCAACTCCCCTGAGAGCCTGTAGGTACTTGTCATGTTCTTTTCAGCTGTTGGTCATCACCTTAAAGCTGAGCCTGGTGCTAAAAGGGAGAGTTGCTTCTTTTCTGCTTTCATAGGTTTTGCTGGAAGAAAACACAATCAGGCATTGTTATTACAGAAAGGGGTAATTTAATAGCTAAGCAATGAAGTCTGCTTAGATAAGACTCTCCACAACTCCATTTAAAGCAAACAGCTAAAAGCTTAGGTTTCAACGTTGCACTGACATAAAGTCAAGAAGCTCTTCCACAGCCAGACGTTGCTCAGACAAGGGAGATGTCTCACAGCTGTTGGTGTCTGCTTTCCAGCTGAGATCATGGCTCAAGGTGTGAGTGGTTTTTCTCCTGTTCCCTACCACTGCAAAGTTAAATGACATAGCTAGAACAAGCGACAGTCTGCACATAAAGGAAGGGAAAACTAATTGCAGCCTGGGGCAATAAAAAGGTTGCTACTGGTTTTCAGTTCAAATACATCAAATGTGGATACATTTTGCATGTTAGATGGCACGCTATGTATGAGTTTCAGATAAGAGTTTAGTTCCTGACCACCAAAGTCTACCCAATATTTTTCACAAGATAGATTGATCTTGAATACCAGCCTCGTTTGCCAACATTTGTGTTACTTTCTCAAGATTTTTCTCTCTATTATTTTAAAGAACCATTTTTTACAAGGGGAAAAATAGTGAAATAGAAATGAGATAGTATTCAATTCTACAGCATCCATCTATACAAGGGTAACAAGCTCATCTTCAACCAACCACTTGTCAGCTAAGAATAAGGAAAACATAACTGCTTTTACACATTGCCCAGTGAGTGCTGCTACCTATTCCAAATACTATGATGAAAAAATCCTTGTCTCATATGGATCCTTGCTCACACTTGTCTTTTGGAAACTCTCAAAAGTTTAAAAGCATACTACTATATAATTGCTTTAATTAACTGTCATTTGGTAGAAAAGCATTCCCATTTACAAATTTAATTACAATGTTAATATAGCTTTAAAACTCTGCAATAATTATCTCTTTTCAGGAGGACTGCATCACATAGGCCCTTTACTGGTGTTATTAGAACCATCTGCTTTCTCCAATAGCATTAATTACAGCCTGGGAATGTTTATGTCTTCTAAATTTGTGCAAAATGCTACTATGGATAATACAGACTCTTCAAGACATATAGAAAAACATACATAGATCAAGTAGTTAAAAAGCCTCCGCAATCAACCAAAGCACCATGAGAAATATACTGCACCGCACCTGTCAATAAGCAGTCGTGCATTCCTGTGCATTCAGATAACTAAAGTTATCTGCTCTCCATATGATTAGTTTTTATTCACAAGACTGGAGTCCACACTTGTCCCTTTCATGAACTGTGGCGTGTTCTGGTGTCAGTTAGTGTACACTATTTTTAGTCCCTGCACACTTTAAACGACATATTCTGTTGTGACTCAGGCATGATTTATGGCCATATCTTGTTTTTTCCAGTCCTTATCAGACAATATAGATAATACAGATCAGTTTGTTTCAATTTATGCCCACCACTCTCTTCTTCATGTTTTAATACCATTCATGAGTGGACAAAATAGAACTGACTATGCCTAATCCAAATGTGCATGGAACATCTGCTTGTCATCTCAGCAGGTTTTCTCCTTTTCTCCTTCTGCTGTTCATGCAAATGCCTTCTTACTCTTGGTTCAATACTTTATTACGGATTTCTTTCATTAACCAAAGCAAGTCACCCTGTTCATAATTCAGATATTAAAAAAAAAAAATGTGAACACAACTTGAGGACTCAGCATTCAGGTTTACTATAGTTACATTGCTTATCTAGGACTCAGATTGCAGAACTTTCAGAATGTAAAGTAGGGTGCAGAAAACGTGTATTTTTCTCTCTCTTGATAGAGCTCCAGCATAGCTTAATTTATGATAGCTGGAGATAAATTCAGAACATTTAAGCATTTTCATATATCTCTGTAATGTTAGCTCACAATCTGGTTACTACTTTTCACTCACAGTGGATATAATTTTGATTTATTTTTATTTTTCTCTTCTCAGCTTTTGCAGAATGCTAATGTGTGCATTTACTGACAAGTACCATCCTGAGATCACCAAAGTTCTCTTCTAAACAACTTTTTAATAAACATTTCAATGAATTCTTTTTTTTAAATCTTCATAATCATTAATCATGTTGAGTATCAGACTTAAATTCTTCATTTGATTTGAACATGTATTTGTAGTGTTGTAGTACTTGTAAGCTCAATGTTTATATTATGTGCTTGTGCATATTTTATAAGCCCACATATATCACTTCTGAAACAAACTTTAGGATTTGCTTACCAAATATATCCATGACTTGGAAATCTATAATGTATCTTCTACAGTTTCTTGATAGAGGCTGCAAAAGCAACAAATACATGTACTTCTCAGTAGACATCATTGATACGTCTACCACAGTCTCATGTCATAATGATTAGACTAGGCTTCTTCCTGTATTTGTAATATTTCCAAGAAAAGTGAAAATTTTGCTATAAAACCAGAAGTTTGATCTTTAAGCATTTATATGGTAGTGGAACTTCCGGTTCTATGCTTTACTAAACTCAATTAAAAAAAAAAAAAAAGGAAATCCAGAAAAGGGGCAATAGGAAAACTCCATTCAATAGTAGAACAAAACGGTGTGGTGATGGAGTTACTTTTTATGTTAGAGAGCAACCGGAATGTATCAAACTCTTCCTAGGCATGGCTGAAGAATGAGTTGAGAGCCCATAGGTAAGAATTAAGGGGCAGGCTAATATGGATGACACTGTTGCGAGTGTTTACTACAGGCCACCTGATCAGGAAGAGGAAGTTGATAAGGCCTTCTACAGACAGGTGAAAGTTGCTTCACAGTGGCAGGCCCTGGTTCTCTTTGGGGACTTCAACCACCCTGATATTTGCTGAAAACACAACACAGCTAAGCATGCAAAGTCTAGGAGTTTCCTGCAGATCATGGATGATAACTTTTTAACACAGGTGATGGAGGAGCAAATGAGGAGAGGAGTGATGCTGGACCTGATACTAACAAAGAAGGACTGGTCGGGGACGTGAAGGTTGGGGGCAGCCTTGGCTGCAGCGACCATGAGATGGTGGAGTTCAGGATCCTGTGTGGAAGAAGCAGGGCAACAATTAGGATTACCACCCTGGACTTCAGGAAAGCTAACTTTGCCCTCTTTGAAGCCCTACTTGAAGGAATCACATGTGTTAGGGCTGTGGAAGGTAGGGGGGCCAAGAAAGCTGGTTAATATTCAAGTACCACCTCCTCCGAGTTCAAGATCAATGCATCCCTGTGAGTAAGAAGTCAAGCAAAGGAGACAAGAGACCTACATGGATGAGCGAGGAGCTTGTAGAAAAACTCAAAGGGAAGAAGGAAGTTTAGAGAATGTCGAAAAAGGGACTGGCCACTTGGGAGGAGTATAGGAATGTTTTCAGAGTATGACCAGCAGGTAGAAGTAGATGACATTTATTCAATCAAATTATTATTGACTTCTCTTACCCTATCCCATCAAGGGTAAAATATTAAAGTCGTGCAATAAAATAAAAAATAAGAGCTGGTGTGTAAGCATCATGCATTTTAAAAATTAATTGTTAATCCATCAATAAGATCAATAAATACTTGTGGGTTTCCTTGTCTATGAAAAAAGATAAATATTTTATTGTAAATATAAAGAAGACAGTTGCAAATTTTGCTTGTCCCTGCAAAGGCACAACGTATGGTATATTAACCTTTCAGCCCATAATCATTTGTCTATGTATTGGCACTAACTGACACCAGCAAACATCATACTTGTGCCAGGAAAAGAAATAATTTGCTCCTGAATGCATGATGAGGCCAGTCAAGGGACAATTAAGTTATAACCACTTTCTTGTTAGCGTGCCTCTTAATTAGAGTCCATTTTTAAAACTTTATAACTGAAATATTCATGACAGAAGTAGTCTAAGTAGAAAGTATTCATTGAAAATGCTTTTTAGCATATTGTACATTTCGGTGGTGCCCAGCGACAGGACAAGAGGCAACAGACACAAACACAGGCAGTTCCACCTGAACATGGGAAAAAACTCCTTTACTGTGAGGGTAACAGAGCACTGGAACAGGCTGCCCAGAGAGGTTGTGGAGACTCCTTCTCTGGAGATATTCAAAACCCGCCTGGATGCATTCCACATTCCTGTGCAACCTGCTCTAGGGGCACCTGCTTTAGCAGGGGGGTTGCACTAGATGATCTCCAGTGGTCCCTTCCAACCCCTGCCATTCTGTGATTCTCTGATTATAATTTAATTTTACTATCACAAAAAGAAATAAAGAAATTACGGAATTTTACACCGCAAAAATCTTTTTTTCATTAGAGTATAGAACAAAAGTACACTTTTAAATACCAGAATTTCCCACAGAAGAAAAGTATTATTTTCTATCCAGTTCTAGGAAATATTAGAATTATTTAAAGAATAGTATTTCCTTCATTTCTATCCTTACATTTGTATGAAGCTCTCTGTGGAATAAAACCAAAGAGTAAAAAGATGGTATATTTTATAACTATAATGCTGTAGTAATTTTCAAGAGTATTTATGATTTTACTAAGGGAGTACAGGTCTGAAATGTTACAAAATATGATTTGAAACATCAGTTGCCTACTTCTCATGCTGCATTTATTCAGTTTCTTTCACGACTTTGCCTGAGAATATTTTTATTTACTTTCACAATTTGATTGCTTTGTTTACACTAAATACATTTACTATGATCCATGCTCAGTCCTTGATAGTGTTAAATATTTCATGTTTTTCCCTAGAGTAATTATTAATTTCTCATTAATCAATGCTTTCTAATATTTGTTTTCACTATAAGACTTAACTTCACAGAATGGGATGCTTGTTCCCTGAATGTCTTACAAATCTGAATCTCAATTAGCTCATGTCGATAACATCTCTGTTCCCTTTGACTTCTGTAGAAATTCAGAGTACGCAGAAGCTCAAAAAAGGTACATAGAACATTGCAAGATATAGTCCAGTTCATATTTAAGCCTTTCGGCACATCATCTTAATAGGTCCTAACTTCATCTGACTGTTCTGATGATAAAAGATGGGACAGAAAAACTAACGGAAAGAAGACAACTGTTATGAATAGGGAGTTCTGGTTCTCAAGTGATACAAGTTTCACATGATAACATACATGTGCCTTAACATGCATCAACATGGTGCAACCCTAGTTTTCCACACTGATTCCTGTAATGTTTTCATTTAGGCTTAGGGGCTGTATTGATCTAAAAATAGAAAATGTAAATCCTTCTAACGGTATACTTTGAAAGTGAATGCTTTTCCTTTCTTTTATTCCTAATTTAAATTTAGATGAGTACTTTTGAAGGCCTTTAGCATTATCCGAAAGATAGAGACTAGAAAACATTTCAGGTGCAAATACAAATTATTTTATATTACTTGCATAAAAACATTCAACTCTCTGGCCATCTCTTCCTTTTTTCTGCAAGTAGATCAAGGTCNGGCAACAGACACAAACACAGGCAGTTCCACCTGAACATGGGAAAAAACTCCTTTACTGTGAGGGTAACAGAGCACTGGAACAGGCTGCCCAGAGAGGTTGTGGAGACTCCTTCTCTGGAGATATTCAAAACCCGCCTGGATGCATTCCACATTCCTGTGCAACCTGCTCTAGGGGCACCTGCTTTAGCAGGGGGGTTGCACTAGATGATCTCCAGTGGTCCCTTCCAACCCCTGCCATTCTGTGATTCTCTGATTATAATTTAATTTTACTATCACAAAAAGAAATAAAGAAATTACGGAATTTTACACCGCAAAAATCTTTTTTTCATTAGAGTATAGAACAAAAGTACACTTTTAAATACCAGAATTTCCCACAGAAGAAAAGTATTATTTTCTATCCAGTTCTAGGAAATATTAGAATTATTTAAAGAATAGTATTTCCTTCATTTCTATCCTTACATTTGTATGAAGCTCTCTGTGGAATAAAACCAAAGAGTAAAAAGATGGTATATTTTATAACTATAATGCTGTAGTAATTTTCAAGAGTATTTATGATTTTACTAAGGGAGTACAGGTCTGAAATGTTACAAAATATGATTTGAAACATCAGTTGCCTACTTCTCATGCTGCATTTATTCAGTTTCTTTCACGACTTTGCCTGAGAATATTTTTATTTACTTTCACAATTTGATTGCTTTGTTTACACTAAATACATTTACTATGATCCATGCTCAGTCCTTGATAGTGTTAAATATTTCATGTTTTTCCCTAGAGTAATTATTAATTTCTCATTAATCAATGCTTTCTAATATTTGTTTTCACTATAAGACTTAACTTCACAGAATGGGATGCTTGTTCCCTGAATGTCTTACAAATCTGAATCTCAATTAGCTCATGTTGATAACATCTCTGTTCCCTTTGACTTCTGTAGAAATTCAGAGTACGCAGAAGCTCAAAAAAGGTACATAGAACATTGCAAGATATAGTCCAGTTCATATTTAAGCCTTTCGGCACATCATCTTAATAGGTCCTAACTTCATCTGACTGTTCTGATGATAAAAGATGGGACAGAAAAACTAACGGAAAGAAGACAACTGTTATGAATAGGGAGTTCTGGTTCTCAAGTGATACAAGTTTCACATGATAACATACATGTGCCTTAACATGCATCAACATGGTGCAACCCTAGTTTTCCACACTGATTCCTGTAATGTTTTCATTTAGGCTTAGGGGCTGTATTGATCTAAAAATAGAAAATGTAAATCCTTCTAACGGTATACTTTGAAAGTGAATGCTTTTCCTTTCTTTTATTCCTAATTTAAATTTAGATGAGTACTTTTGAAGGCCTCTAGCATTACCCGAAAGATAGAGACTAGAAAACATTTCAGGTGCAAATACAAATTATTTTATATTACTTGCATAAAAACATTCAACTCTCTGGCCATCTCTTCCTTTTTTCTGCAAGTAGATCAAGGTCTGCTCTCATTCCCATTCTGATAACATTTCTATTCATTCAATTTTTTTTCCCCCTCATCCAGAACTGTGTGCCTTGAAACGTCTCAACAACTTTGCAGTTCAGGAAGTAATTATTGCTCCCATGTCACACACAGGAAACAAAATTACAGAAAATGCAGTTACCCATATAAAGCCACTAGAGAGTGGTTCCAGGAAATGAACAGAAATCTCTTGATTTGAAGTCTAACCTTCTATCTAAAAGATAATTTCTTGGTTGATTCCTGACTTAGCAAGTTAATGAAACAAACATTTAAAGCGCTATAGAAGATTCCAGTATCTGAACTAGCTCTATGTCTATATTTTATCTTGGCAAGGGTGCATACCTTCAAATCCTACTGTCCATACAGTTTGGTTACAAGTCCTTCTTGGGATCCACATTGTCAGTAGTAGAGCCCTCCACTCAGAGGGCTGGATCTACAAAGGAATGCTGGATAGTACTCAGGCAGATATCTACCTGATAATGACGTGAATGCTTGAAGCCCCACAGACTCAAATTTTCTTCTGGTAAAGATTTTTGAGTGCTTCAAGCTATTCCTGATTGTCATGTTCACAGCCATCAAAGTCCTGACGGACACAATTCATGCATATTCTCCAGCTGATTCCCTTTCTGCTAAGTCGAGCTGGTAAAGTCAGTCAACACATACATTTCAAAAAGGCACTCCCCACCTGATTTAAATGACAGACCACCTACTAAGTTTCCAAGTCTGTTGCTTAAAAAAATATAAGATTTTTGATCTATGTTTACCATTCGTTTACCATTAGAAATCTCTTTACATAGTCATTTCAACAGCATTATCAGGTCAGTTACTCTATTTCAAAGCTAAATATATTGAGTTTATAACTTTAAAATAAATTTTAAAAAATTTAAAGTATTCTTGCATTTATTTCTAGAGGGTTTTTTCAAATTTTAACCATCACTTTTCAATATGGACCCTAACACTGGCACAATATGTTATTATTGGTCTCAGAAATCATGTCTGTAGAATTATAATATTCTTCTAAATTTATTGGCTACTCTTCTCTTTGTATTTTTTCTGTTTAGTCTTTAGATCAAAAAAGGTGTCTTTATAGCACAAATGATAAAATTATGTTCTTCCTAATCTGTTTTTGAACTGTTAAAATTAGACGGCTGCCTATGTTTGAAGAATTAGAGGTACTCCTACCAATTCAGCATAAATAGTTATGCCTTTGCAGTACCATAATATAAGACATGTATTTGTATAATATTCTAAGAAACTATCTGCATTTAGAGATTTAGCACTCTGAATTACTCCACACCACATATTCCCTTTCTAAAAATGATGTTACATAGATGACCATAATTTGCTATATCAGTTGTGAAATAGAGTACACTGTTGCTTGCATGTGAAAAAAATCACATCTATAGCTGAAAGTCCTTTGGAGATTTATTCCCAAATTTTACTTCATATATAATTATTAAGTAGAGCAAATATCTCAAAATGGGCAATCCATACAACAGGATCTGAGGTCTAGCTGAGAAACTGACAGTGAGTTCTGAAATGCATTATTGTAATGTGTTGACTTTCTCGTCTTTGCTGTAGTTGCAGTTTTCCAGCCACACTCAATGTAAATTGATGAGTTTCATATAAGATATTGTAAAAATACCCATTCCAATGCTTGGACTGCTGGCCAAGCGATTCTTTCCTGTTCAGCATCACTAGTGTAATGTTCTTTCTCTTATGAATTTCTATTTTTATGAGGTTTTGCAGGAAACTTACCTAGAAAATGCGATGTGGGGCTGCTCAAACAAGTCTAATAACTCTGGGTGTTTTGATTTGATTAGAGATGCTGGTGTAAATACAAAAGAAGTTGTCATGGTCTCCTTAGCACAATGCCCTGTCAGCTACAGTATTTGGTTTTGTTGTGTAGGCAGAAAAACTGTGGGGAAAAGAAAACTGAGTTTTCAAGATATTAGATGTTTCTTTCACTCATCAGACGAAAAAAAGCTTTGAACGAAAGCATCCCTCTTCAGTACCCACTTGCCTAACAACAAAAAAGAAAAGCAAGTGAAAATATTACAGAAAGCTGTAATCAACAGTTCGTGTCCTTCCTATAAATGTGTATGATTGCTACATGATTATCTTAAAATACAGATGGCTTAAAATTATAATTCGGATCGAGAAGTGAAAATAATACAGAAGAGTAAAATCCTGCAAACCTGCAGGCAAACTTACTTCCCAGTTTTAAGTACCCTCGATCAAAAGAATAGCATACAATACAAATTGATGAAGGGAGGACACAAGAAACACCCTGCAAAGTAGTATTTCATTCTGTTAGGCACTGACTGCACACATAACCTCTAATCAAACACTTTGGAGAAGTGCCAGCAACAGGGTGAGAGAAAGCAGAAAATTCCTCCAAAGAAGACTGTATGGCTGAAATCACCATTAAAGGAATTCTGCTAGAATGAAGGCTACATACCTCCCTCATTTTTAAAATTCACTAGTCCATTTTAAAATAGTTCATGTAAACACAGAGAAATGGCTTAGCGGTTTATACCAAGGGCTATCTAACCCAGTGACCTAGCTCAGTGGTGGCCAGAGTGGAGGCACAGGGAAGCATAAGAGCAGGGCAAGCACAGAGGTCATTTCTTCCAAATATCCTTCCAGTCTCCAGCTAAGGTGCCTTTGTCTATTCCTTTTTGACCCTGGTTTAAAAGCTAACATGAAATATCTAGGTGTTATTTGTTGCTCCTCAGGGCAGTAAGGGCAAAGGCTTTCTGCCACTCTGAGCACAGTTTTTGTCCCTAGCATAAAATTTTGAAGGCATGAAAAGAGAAACAGTGGTTCAAGTAGTAATAAAAAAGAGGAGTAGTCAGGAGGCCATTCAGAGACCAAGTAGGACAACGAAGGTGTTAGAAGCAGGTATGGATAAGAGAACTAGTAACACAGCTGTAAAAAGCCCAGCAGCTAATGTGAAAAGAAATGCTCTCACTAAGGCAAGGCATTGAAGGAATTCAGTTCACAACAAGCTTCTTGTGACCTGTGTGGACCATTTATTGGAGAAGAAAGGCACATCCTTTCCAATAATCACCAGGCAATGATCACCGTATTAGCTTCTGTACAATTAGATCCTTTGAAGAATCCTGACAAATCCTGAATGCTTTGCGTGTTGCTAAACTGGGATAACATATTGTACAACGATGTTCTAATGGTTTGCTAATTTCAAATGCTATGTTTGGTTTGTCAGTAAGATTCATTTAAAAGTAATAAATACAAAAATGTCAGATGTATGAGGGAGGATAGATGGAGAATGATGTGGTCATTGTCATGAAGGTTTGGCAAGAAAACAAAACACATTTTATTTATTTACTTATTTAGCAGTCAGTAAGAAAGCCTAGCACTATCCATTTGAATCTGTGATGATTTCAAAGACAGAACTCAAACCTTTACCGTTTTGGAATCTGAAATTCCTGATAATTTTTAAATCGTTCTTTTACTATATTATCTCATGAACAGCTTCTTAATTGAGAAATTTTTTTAAAGGAGAAAAAAGAAAAAAATCCGGATCTGGTTAGAAGCTCAGATGATAGACCATGCAAAGTTACCCTCTTATTTAAATGAGCTTCAGAGCACTCCTTTGTTGTACGAGCACTTTACCATCCAAATATTTTGAAATATTTTTAAATTTATTATATACCTATGGCACTTCTAAAATTAAACTACATCCAAGGCAAAACAGAATAAAGCCGAGTTGGAAGCCTGCACACAGAAACATGTTGCCTAAATACCTGGAAAAGAAAATTTATTTCTAGGTAACTGAAAAATCTTGCAAATTTTATTCCTTCTCTCTGTGCCCCCAGTAAGGAAGAAATAGAAAGTCATAAAAAGGTCATAGAAAGTCTTTGTTCTCAATATTTCTCAGAATGAGACAACACAAAACCAAAAAGAGAGTGAGCATCTTGGAAATAGAAGCGTCTACTTCAGAAGAATAATTTATTGAATCAGCAATGTGTGAATCTGAGCTTCCAGGATTCTTGAGAGGTTAAATCTGATTATTATATCCTAAGCCATCCCTTTTCTAAGTTGGCAAACATTATTTTAAAATACTGAGACATTTCTGTAGTTAGGCAGTGTTAGACAACAGCAATGACTCCTTTTAAGGAGGTGAACAACAGAAAAAAACATAAAACTACTGTTTCTGTATTGGTGGAAAACTATACAGTCGCACAAACTGAGACTTACAAACTAAAAAACAGCACAATCCCAGAGGCAATGTGCAGGGTAGATGATAGAGAGTTTTCTGACATGTGTCTCTGCTTTAAATAACCACAATGCTTAAAGTTTTGGAAAGCTAGACCTAGTTAATACTTACCACACATTTCAAATTGAAAGCACATAAATAACAAGTCTTCATAAGGCTTTAATTTACCAGTGCGAAGGAAACAAAGGCATATTGCTTCTACCATCGTAGTATCCACAGCAAACATTTGGAGTGAATTTACCTCCATCAGCATCACCACCACACACAAAAAAGGCAGATTTAGAGTACAATAAGCAAAACACACATATTTTGGTAAATTATTCTCTTAAAAAAGAGCAAACAAACTAAAAGCCAACTAAACCTAGAAAATGTGAAAATCATCATTTTTCATGGTGCTTTATTTCCAAGTACCTTATTTTTTTTTTTAAAGAGAAATTTTGAAGTGGGCGAAATATTTTAAGTCAATGAAATATTTGATTAAAAATGTTTTTGACTTTTATTACCTTTTCTTTTTTTTCTTTTTCTTTTAAGGTAGTTCCAAAATGAAATTTATGTAGTTATTTTTCTTCTGGCAAACCAAAGAATCTGTTATTTGTATCGCCCAGGATCCAGTCTGATAATCTCAGCCACTTTATTGGCTAAATGGAAAAACAAATTCACAAAAATCTTTTCACTGCAAAGCTGCCTCATATAATAGTGAAAAATACAGTGTTCAACCACAGCTGAGTAAATAATTAATTTGCTTTCAAATATATCACAAGAAAAACTTACAGGTCTGTTTGCATGACCTTGAATTATGTTGAGTCATGCTGAGCGTTCATGATGCTGAATTATGTTTACCAGTGTTGCAGCAGTGGGTTATGGTTCCCTGGATGAAAAGAGGTTGGGAGTCAGAAGGCCAAGAACTGATTTCTTTCATTGAATTCCCTGAACCGAAAGTAGAGAACTGAAGGTAGGGATGGCCTCATACTCCCACAGAACTTTTAATATAACTTTGATCTAGTGTCTGGTCACACATAAAACCAAAGGCAGAGTGAATCAAAACTAAATAATTTTGGCATTTCTATTAGTAAATTTATTTTATTTAAGATTGTATGTTCTTTTTTGGAAACTAAACTTTAACTTCAGTTACATTGTGTGGGGGGTTTGGACAAGAAATTTAGCAAAAGAAAGTTTCCAGATAAGATACTTTCCTGTATTTTCAAATGTATCATCCCATCTATTTCCAATAGGTAAACCAGTCAGGGCAACTTGAAAACATAGCAAAATCCTCAGTAAGGTCTCTACTTTAAACAAAAATACATTTTGTTTAAATACGGTTTTGCTATATTTTGAAATTTCATGCAGTAAAATAGTATTTGAAAATTTTCAATTTGCTTCTTGTTGCCCAAGTTGTTATTTTCTAATTCTTTTTTCTAAAATGTTGATATTTGTAATTGCTTATTGCTTAGATTGCCCTCTGAGAAAAATTTCAAGTGGCATGTAATTATAACATAGTATAGTAGCACCTGCATAATCACATGCGTAAAGAAACACACCCAAGATAAAAGAGCAAGAGTAATGAAACAGAAAACTGTCTGAAGTTTCTGTGTTCCAGTGTATCACTGTATACCTTGGAAACACTTACAACCAACCTATGCAAAACTAAATTTGGCATCTAAGCCAGTATTTGCATTTTTTGTGTTCAAAGCTAGATAGTTTAATGTTAAAGGATATGTTTTTTGTAAACACTGTATAATTAACAAGCTGTCCTAAGCAGTACACCTAAAAGTTCCCAAGTGTGTATGAGGATGAACTGTTTTTCTTTTGAATAATTCTAACAAAGTGAAGTGTCAGGAAAGAAAAGATCGAATAATTCTGCATCAAAATGGAGGGTTAGTCATTCAGTTTTGTGTATTTTAATTGAGGGTGCCCATTAAAAATAAAGGTTAACAAAAAGGTTGTAATTTCATACAAAACATTAAGCATAGCAGGATCAGTTGTAGTGTCCCTTATTCTGCTGAAAGTAGACAGCATCTATTTTAAAGCATTTGGAAGTGACATCTTTGCTTTTTGAAAATGAAATATGAAATAATTCATTACTTCTGATACCTATTACAGATACATGGACAGCAATTTTAGAAGGTGCTAGGAATATCTACTGCTTCCCTTCAGTTTGAAAGTTAATCAGAACACCTTCAAAATGCTTATTTATTTAACAGAATTTCATATTTCTTGTTTTATCCTCAATAAGCATGTAGGTCTTCACATATGGCTGATTTATGGAGACTGTTTCACAGAAGGAATTCTCACTCGTTTCCGTTTAAATTGGGGTCTGGAAGGCTATTTGTAACAGCATTCTTGATAATTGGTTCTATTATGAGGCACTGTCATGGCAAATTTTCCAAGCACAGAACAGACTGCTTAACACTACCTCCCAGGAAAAAAAAAAAAAAAAAAAAGAACCCACAACACTACCCTGCTTCAGCAGCACAAATTTAAATTCTAATTGCATAGAGTAAATGCAATTATACCTCACATAATGCAGGTGCCAAACCTGAAATTTGGAGTATGTATTTTGAACAACACAGAGTTGCCACAGAGCTTAAAACAAAGACATGAAACACTATGGTTTCAATTCTTCTCTAAATATAAAAGAAGAAAAGAATCCATCAGTCTTCTCAAAGTGTACTACACTGCTACACATTTCTTTTTAATTCACTCTCTAGCAGACCTTTTCTACTTCATTAAAACATTTTTCAACATGTCATATATATTTGTGGTGTAGCAATCCATAGTTTATTCATGTTGAGTGGCTAACCTTTCTCAAAGCAATTTAGCAATGTTTCTCCTTCCTTCCTTTTGTAAAATCTCATCTGAATGGCTCTGAAGCAGAACTGGGCAAGAATTGACCTAAACATGAATCTTTTTAAAGATTAAAAAAGGAAAACTTGGGGATTTATTTATTTGTCTTTGTTCTAGTACACCAGCTTTGCTTTGATTCTAATTTTCATGCCTTTCTGTCATCCAGGTCCAGCTAGCACTAGAAAAAATAATGCATTGTAAAATTGTTTTCATAATATTTCAAGTGAGAATGAAACCAAGAAGTTTCCCAAAGGCTATCACACAAAATGATCTTACAATATAACCAGCTTAATTTATAGTTGCCTTCACATGTTTTGAGATTCTCCTCTGAACCATCAACTAAAAAATGCAGCATTATTTAGGACATGAAATGTCGTTTTGAGGAATGCTTGATACTTTGGGTGGATATGAAAAGTCAGCTAAAAAAAATCTAAATTAAGCTCAAATAAAGAGAAATTCAAACTTTAGTTATAAAAAGCAATATTTCAATTTGCATAATTTGGTTGGATAAATTACGTATTTCTTTTTAACATTTCATCACTATATTTCCTTATTACAGACAACACCTTATCATATTCAGTTAAAAATCATGAAGTCTGAGGAGAACACTTGCTCACAAAATTGTATGCCAAATATCCTTCATTAGCTTCATATATTAGTGGTCATTCAGATAAATAGTGATAAATCCTCACATCTCTACAGTACTCTGTAGTCGCAAATGTATACACAGACTCACTATAAGGTTTTCCAGGGTAAAATTCCTATTTTTCACTTTTATCTTACAATTGAAACAAAGTAAAGTATAGATCTGAGAGTAATAAAGGGAACCCACAAGAGTATGTAGACAAAGCATAATGCACTGCAGGGCCGTTTTTTCCCCCTTAGGTAGTCCCAAATACACTTCTTACCAACCATCTGTAGGGTAAGTTTAGCAACAGAAATACCTTACTTTCTCAGCCAAATAGGAAGAGATCATCTGCCTGGCACTCAGAGCATTTATTGGATAAACACAGAGGACAACAAAGGCTCATTTGACCACTGCGTCATCCACAGTTGTGTTGAAAATTAAATGCTTAGCAAAAAATAAATACGTTCATAAAACTTTTAAACTAAACTTTTAAGTCTGAAGACAGTTCTGATAAGCCATTCTTTAGGCCCAATAAACATATGACATAATAATTTAATATAAGAATAAACAACTACAACCTACTCCATTGAACTAGTGGTGTGATCAGAGATAGGATATGCATATTTGCAAGTCCACTTACTTTGCAAAACCAGGAGTGCCATTAAGTGATCATAATTTTTGTTTTTCTCTGTCATTTGAGAAAAATATTTTGTGATTGCAGGCTTTTATTTCTGAAGGTTTCTTATTCATGAGCTAGGCGTACAGTACACAAAGCTCTCAGACAACAGTTTAAACCAGTATTTCATTCACTTTTGCAGCAGCTTTTCATACAGTTGAGGCCAAATCATTTCAACTTCCCCAAACTGGATGATTCTACCGCTTTGCTATATAGTCTGTGTTTAATCCTATTCACTGGATTCCATATTTTTACTTATATCACAGCACTGTCAAGTACAAGTGTAACAGCTGCTTACCCATGCTGTCCAGGTGGATTAAAATCTTGTAACTAATCCATCTTGTTTTACCTTAACCATTACCAGTTTCAAAAGAGTTCATAGCCTTCAGCTATGCTAAATCCTTTGCATTTCTGCACATTGTCTTTCCCACTCATGTATAGTGCCTCTCCCTTGACCTAAAGAATTAACTCCTCACTTCAGAGTCCTAAACACCTCCCTCACAACATCCCTAACAAAAACACACACCCCTCAGGCCTACTCAGAGGCCTAAATTAATTATGCTAATCAGACTACCCTGGCTAAACCAATTAAGTTTAATTAGATGATGCCTTTCTCCCTAAAACACCTTGCCTTAGGGACAGTTTACCTCCATTTTGAAGCTAGCTGGAGAAGTCAATCTCCACTTGCAACTTGCCCCTTGGCTAGATACTTTCAACAAGGAGAGACTCACAGCAATAAGCCTCTCAAAAGCCTTAATGAAGATTTTTTCCTGAATACTTAAAACTGCACTATATTCACATTGGAATTTGAGCTGCGATCAAAAGCAGCTTATTTAGCAAGTCAGGTTTCCATATGCAGCCAGGAATGCCATTAATAAACATCCTTTCTTGGTTTTCTCTGTCAGTTGAGAGACATTGTAGTTCTCTGGACATATTCAGGAGCACCTCTATCTTGAGATTGCTGGGACATTGACAATCTACTTCCTACCTGATACTGAAACTGTGCATTATTTCACCCTTCAACTTTACTGCTGGAAACCTCAACTTCTTATATTTACTAGACCTGTCTATGCACAAAATGCAGTGATGCAGAAAACCTCCTCCATGGCAGATCCTCGTTAAATTTTCTCCTGCATGAGACTGAAACTAAGTTCCCTCACTCCTCTGTAGAATACAGCTGAACACAAACTTTTGAGTTTCCAGTTCATAGAAAAATTCATTCTTTTCAAAAATTCTATCAGAACAAAGCCTAAACAAAAATTCTGAAAACTTTCTACCAACTGGAATTCCAAAGTGATGTTGTTTCAGAAATACTGAAAAAACACATTTTCAGAAAAAATGCAGGCTTCTGGAGTTATTCTGATAGCAAATTAAAGTTAACATTCTTTTCCTACTATCTCTAGACTGTTCTCTGTATTATTTTCAGTGATAAATTAAAAAACATTTATTTCAAATCACAGGAAATTTAAAAGGAAGCAAGAAGAATCTTGAAGTGATTTTTTCTTATGGAAATGGAGTTGTGAATTCAAAGGAAGAGAAATAAAATTGTGGTGCATGTTGATCAAATTACTCTTTCACCAAAATGGAAATCCCTAAAGAAGAGTTCAGAATGGCAGAATATGTTCAAATTTTGAAGGGTTTTTTTTTAATTATTTTATAAGTTTTAGAAGTTGACATTATTTTGTTCTAGCTATCAAAGTTTTTGTATTATGAATAAGGTTAATAATAACAAAAAAAAATCAATTAGTTCAGTGGAAACTTTTAGTGTAACCCAAAGACTTTTGCCCAACTAAGGTAACTGTTTCCATTTTTACTCAACAAATACAGGAAAATTCTTTACTTTAACAATGATAATAAAACCTTAGTGTTGTATTTATTGGGCTTAACCTCAAGGTTAAAAGTAGTTATTGTAATGAATGAGTTTTTATTTACAAGTACTAAAAGAAATGTGATTTTGGACAAATGGACACCAGTTAAAATAAATATTGGAATAACCAGTATCATATGATAAATTATGATCTAGGAAGATTTAATAAGTGATATAAGAATTTGGGAACATCATTGCTCAAATATTTTATCCCATTTAAATCTCTATATTCTACAGAAAATGTTGAAAACCAAGAGAGATTCCTTAAGATAGTCTAAGAAATACAATGCTCTTCAATGATTAATAATATAACTTACCTTCCTATTAAAGCATAACTTTGCCTTACATGACTATCTGCTTAGATTTTCACCAATACAATCCAAGTACTAAAAGGCATATATGGACTTATTCTAAATATTTCTAAATTAAGATGACAGTTTCAGATTTTTATTTGCTATTTTGTTTGGGTTTTTGTAATATGCAAAGATAGAAAACACATTAATCTCTTAGGAAATATGTCTACTGATTTCAATAAGACTTTTGACAAAGTGAAGATTGCAAGATTAGCTCACTGATTTTACATTCCAACAACACGAATAAGCTTTGCAAGTATGGCTTCTATACAGACATGGTTCTTCACAGGTTGTAAAATCCAGAATAGTTTGTAGTAGTTCACTACTTTGCAGAATGCCAACTATTCATATTTCTCCAATTAAATGCATTAGTAGTATGCTCTTAAACAGAAATAGGAATCTCTGACTGAAATAAGGAAGACCCTTATAAAGCTAAATGTTACATTTCCAATTATAACACTTGGGAAACAGTGATAGGAAAAAATGCTGTTACACACCAGAAGAAACAAGTCAAAACTGACTTTCATGGAGGTTTTCTTTTTCCCCTTATCACAGCTCTACACAGTGGCACCTTCTGACCTATCATGTTGAAGATGTTCAGGCTATTCAGCTGTTGAATAAACTCCAGCAGCAAGTATGAAATGAATTTCTTATTGAAAACATGTTGATAAAATGTTGGCAGGTAGAAGTAGTGGCACACGATGGAGAGAAAACGACTTTGAAAATACCCAATCTAATGTTCACATTTGGAATTAAACAAGTAGTTGCCTGAAGCTTACCTTGTAATCAGGCAACTGCATATCTTGCAAATTGTGTTAGAAGATGAATTCCTCAAGCCAAATAAATAACCTGCAGTGCATATGAAGTACAGATAGCATGTTTCCAAAACTGCTTGTTTGGCATACAACCATTATTATAACCAAATTCTGCTGTGGATTAGCTCCCTTAGCTCTGTTAAGGTCAGGCTGTCTGTAGCTTGTATTTGGTTCTTACAAATTAGTAGTATAGCATTGAAAAACAAAAGACTGAAATGATGACATTAACAGTGAAAGTAAAGTCACAAAATAGGTAGCATATCACCGAATCAATGATTTGTTGTTATTTAAAGTTAGGATTTAGACTGCTTAGCTCAGTACCCCATCTACTCAAGAAAAAAAATCAAATGTGTGGTGCCAGTAAGTAGAAACTACATGCTATATACTCATGTATAACATGTTCAAGTGGCAGAAAAATTTCCTACTAAGTGTGTATATTTCTAGTTCCAAGAAGACTGCATGATTCTCTAAAAATTCTTCCTGAAACTACTGTTAATCTGAGTCTTTTTCAAAGCTTTAGAAGACTATCCTAAACATAGTAATATGGCTTTCTAGATAATCTCCAAAGTTACTTGTACTGTACAAATCCTCTCTTTCTAATGTTTTTATGTAGGATCCAAAGTGAGAGGATGTGGTGAATCATACAGTAAATCAAGGAATTATTAGAGTATGGTAGCTACTCAAAAAAGATCAGATGATACATATTTATCTTGAAGGCAGAGGACACTAGTGGACAAGAATAGTGCAAAACAAAGGAGTAAAGTTCAGAGGAGCCATTCCTTTTCAAGTCTTATCACTCTTTAACTGATAGGTCCTTTTAATCCCTCATGGGTGCTTGTATTTTCTGTGATTTCATGTCACAGACAAAGAACAGTGATTTAGAGAATGTAACTTAGAAGGATGGCATGGTACAGCAAGAGAAGACGTGGCAGGAGAGCTGCAAATGAGAAGTACTGGTCTCTCTTCACTCAGTGTTGACTTCTGAAGATTTGTAGGAAGAAAGAGAAGCCCTCAAGACCTGGAAAGATCTGCAGGTATATTTTTGGAGAGAGACAAAACCTTCTCTCCCACTGACAAGCATGAACTGGATTTATGTGCTGATGTCTTAACTTTGCAAGAGGCTGAAGTAATTTTTCAAGCTCACTGAAGACAGCAATCTGCTGTGATGTTCCAGTTTCAAAAGCTGGTATGCTACTTTTTTCATCAGTCTTTAGCTATCATTACTAGTCAGTCGTGGAATTTCCAGTGTTAGGCTATGCCTGCTGTGATCTCTATTCATTTGCTACAGAGGAGGAATAAGAGTTAGACTTGGTGAATTTTTCTATTTCTCTGTTGTCATAACTCAGTAAGTTCTTCAGCAATCTATAGAACTTTTACAGAGAAATCATGCCTTGGTTTTAGAATTTGAACAGTTAAAAATTAATATTTAGTGGTGATTTTCATGTATGGGGCAAACCAAACAGGGAATGTAGTTGGAAGTGTTGAGAGGTTAGCTGGAAGACATAGCATGGACTAATAAAATAAATCTCAAAATACTTACAAATTGCTAGATAAACTGCTCTACACTGTACATTGCCAAACAGATCTTTCCCCTTCCTGCTTTTTTATGATATTCCACTGAAAAAATGAGTCATATTATATTTTTATACTATTATTATTTTGTGATTGTTATGTGAAGCCTTAAGAAACATGTGTACACTTGGTTTAAACTATTCTCAAATACAGCAGCACCCTGCCTCTTCAACATACAGTTCTTAAGACCCTACTGCAAATGGCATCCACATTTTCACTCCTTCAGGATATTTTTTAAATAAATGATTGAAACATCTTTTCTTTTCATCATCAATACAAATTCAAAAGCCAAGCATATTTCAAGATTAGTTGGTTTAGCGGTTATGACAGTTTTATAAAACAGCAAATGAAAACTGTGGAGCTTTATGTGTGGAATAATATGATTATCTTAGGCTATGCTTGCATTAGCAAGTAATTCAGTGCCATAGGAATAGATCAGGAGACCAAAAAATTTGGTGCTAAGGTGCTACATCTACATTACACGGTTTGTTGCTGCACCTGCTTTGCCCTTGTCCAATCAGAGTCTCTAAGTCTAAGCAACAGGCTTAGCCTGGGAAGATACTACATGAGATCGAGTGCTTGCCCTAGGTTTTCTGTTTGCTATGAGCTGGTGTCATGATTTCATCACAATCAGATTTTTCAAAAAAATAATTTTCTTTAGGAAAAAAAAATCACAAAATATTGAGTGTTCGATCTGGTATGCAAAGGGGATGAAGGAGGCATCGTAATTCCAGGGGAAAGCAGAAAACATGCTGGCAAAGAAATGTTCAGAAAACTAGGGGAAAATGAAAGAGAAATTGTTTGAACCCAAAATGTTTCATTAAAACTCACACACTTATTTTCCTAAGTTTGTATAAATTTTTAGCTCATTTACCTTTTTTCTATTTAGTCCAGGCAATTAAACATACTTAATTAAGTCTAAGATATAAATTTCTCCATTTTCAGTAAATATTATTTTTTAAAAGTTTCTGTTGCATAAGATTTCAATATTGTCTAAATGTTTCCCTGATTTATTTTCTTGACAACATTATTCATTTTACTTGACTAGATTTTCACATAATTTAATCTCTATAAAACTTATCATTACTATTATTTGGAAAATTTTGTCCCACTTCTTTCAAATCACCAATTGTAAAGCATATGTACACATATGGACAGAATTTGTCTAGTTGTTAAAGAGACAATATTATCTTCAGTCTTTTTTGGTTAAAGTAGTGCTAGAGAGGTGTTCAAGTTCATTGTAACCTTAAAAGAATCTATGGTGAAAAAGAAAATGAATTGTATACCATACACATTTGCGACCTGTTATTTTCAATAATAACATGTGATAGAAGCATTCATTACAGACTACAAATAACTTGTTCTGACAGTTTGCCATGGTAGAGTTCATGTTGCGTGTTGAGTTGCTGACAACAAACAGAAAGAAAGCAAATACAACTGGCTCTTTTCCAGTAGATGGCATTCATCAGAACAGTATATTTCCAAGACACATTATTATTTCTCCTCAATCTGCAAGTTCAAGGTAGCATCTCTACACAAGACAGAGTCAACAGATATTTCTCTTAGTTGGCAGCACTGTTCATTTCCCACCTCCGCAATAAATCTGATCTATTTTAAGAGCACTTCTCCTTCAACTTTCAGGGCAGACTTAATTTTCAGATGTCATCCACGGGTTACTAGAAAGCTACCTGAACTTATGAGTTAAATCGCTTTTCTAAAGAAACATGCTTTTGTCAGTCAGACAAATGTTCTCTCTCATATATTTTTGCAGATTATAGCACAGTGTTTTGATGATAAGTATGGGTCAGATCTTTGGTGGGTGTAAATCAGAAGAGCCCTTTGAAGTCCTAGCTAGTTTTAGTCCCAGATAAGGGAGCAATTTAAATCATCTTGGGGCTTTTTAAGTTTGTGTGTTTTATTGTTGCCTTCTCAGGGAATATTCAAAGTAACAGTTCATGTATATTTAAGAGTTACTGTAATGAAATCATAAGATGGAACATTCTAGTGAATTAGGCAGAAATAATCTGAAAGGTTTTGAAATAATGAGAAACTCTGGAAGCATATCATTTCTGAAAGGAAAATGGAAATCTTCAGAATTATGGAAATTATAATGTTTTAAAGAACAACTACAGAAGCTGTGCTACTCAAAACATTTAACTGCTTGAAAAGCTGTAACTTGTGCCCACACACATACCAATACAGAATTCCAGCTAACTTCATGTGGTAGGGGTGGCTTTGCTTCTAAACAGGACTAGTCAAGGACTGCTACTACTGCAAGTGCTGGAATACATACATAAATAATGGGCACGACACTGAAGAAAGATTTTTGAAAATAGCTTAGAATATTTTTGCAAAATGTCTGATAAATTTTAAAAGCACTTACAAACTCAATCTTTCTTCTCAAGGCTCATCTAACACAATGTATTTTGACTCAGCCTATACGATACGATGGAGATAAAGATTGCTGCAACTGGCTACTGTCTACATACTACCACTGGCTACTGCCATGCCTACTTTACAAACAAGAGAGTCACCTTCACTGGCGATGTTTTGTCCAAGTCAATCAAACCTTGCTGTGAGGTACAGTCTTGCACTAATATAGCTCTTACGCTTTTTAACCCTACTTGTTATCGGTGTTATGCCACATGGAACAGTTGTATTTGATGCGCATTTTAGCTCAGATCAGCACCAATTCATAGATCTTTGATCTCCAATCTGCTATATGAAAAATATTCCTGTACGTTCTTCTTGTAAAATTATTTTCCCTCACTACTCTATGTATTTCTTTCAGTTAATTTCTATTTCTTGGAATTTAACGGTGAAGGTCTTAGAAAATATTCCACAAGGTATTTGTACAGGAATATTCATCTTTTCCTTTTATTTCCCAGAAATATTAAGCTTGATGTTTCCAAGGACAATACTTACCTTCTCTGAAGCTACATTATGTTGATGACTTCTCATGATATGGTAGTTGTTAATGGGTTTTTCTCTTTCCAGCTGAAGGGCTACAAGCATATAACAAGCTTGACGCTAGGATTCACAGGGATCTAGTCTAAGAAGACATCTACTTTTCCTTCAAAAGCAATGTAGTGAGAAAGGCACCTCTAAAAACCAGTGCAACCTATCTATCTTAGATAACTATTTTAGCATAGGATAAGCATCCTTGTAGAGACATTTATCAATTATTATTTGACGGGGCCTAGGTGAACAGCTTAAAGTAGGCCTCTAAGTTTTAGACAGGTAATGATGGGTAAGACGAAAAGGCCAAATTCTGTGACCTTTTATTCTGTGTCTTGAATCTTATTCCAATTCTATTACTCTAGTCCTCAAGGTCTCTTAACTCTGCACAATATTCAAGTGCTGCTTTGTATTTACAGTTCCTCTCACCTTTATGCCATCAGCAAATTTCATTAAAACATTTTTGGTTTTTGTGCCAGGGTCATAAATGAGTATACTAAGTTACATTAATTCTGAACCGAGTTTCGAGGAACTCCACTAGTAACCTACTTACAGCCCAACACTTTCCCTTTCAGCAGAAGACATTTTTCTATTCTCTTTAGCCAAGGTCTTCCCCGGTGTCAAAACCTTGTGTTACTTTGCATCTTTCTATGTTAGAAATACCAGAAATTTATAGACATTCGGAATTAGACGTTGGAACACCTGATTTCTGCAAATTAGTAAAAGGATATTTTAATGATCTGGCCAACGACTTAACAAGCGCAATTCAGTTCCCTATACAAGGGCATCTAGTGTCTTAACCCTCAGCTGCTGCTTTAGTGGATCTTCTGTAGGTTCTGTGCCATATTTGCTGTCTCCAAATGGACATACAGGATACCCTAGGATATGTCAGATGACACCGGAGGCCAGCGCTCAGGCAACTGATTTGTGCCTTTTGTTAATGTGTTGGGTATAGACAGCAAGGTTTTGGTACAAGGCGAGCTGCCGGTGTGGCTTCTGTGAGAAGAGATCAGGGGCTGCCCTGTGCCAGGCATAGCCAGTACGGATCAGTTTCACAACAGATCCACCACAGGCCAAATCTGAGCCTATAAGCCAAGCTGGTGACAGCTCTGTGAAAACACGTTTATGTAAGGACACATAATGAGAGAGAGGAGGAGGGAGCAAAGAGTGAGAAACAAGAGAGGGAACGCTACGGTCAAAGGAGGAGGAAGTGCTCCACAGTGGAACAAGTATATGCAACCCCTCCTTCAAAGGGACTGAAGTTCATGAGGGATCCATGACAGAGCAGGTCCACCCCTTGAAGGGGTTACAGCGCACAGAGGTCCTGCATCAGAGCAGGTACTTCCCAAGAGGGACTGTGTCCTGCAAATGAGCCAATGCAGGAGCCGGTATTATTATAATATAATAATGATTATATGCTATTTATTAACATATTACTTAACATTAAAGTAAATTACAATTTAAGGGCAATGTATTTATTACTAAGTGGAAAGAAAACCCTTCACTTTATAGCACATGGTTGAGTTGCAAAATTCTGAATTCCAGGGACACTGGTATACAAGATACACAAGAAACGGAAAAGAAGACAGTCTATATCATCACAGCATAGAGCTGCAATGGTTTTACCTAATATTTAACATGTATAAGTTAGACAGATGCCTGGATTCATTGTATAGGCTCCCTACAGCCATTCCAAAGAAGAGCCTGTAGGTTCAGTAGATGACTTTCTACAACCATTGACTACGCAGTGAGTATAACTATCTGGTTAGACATGATGCCTATTTTTTGACAGCTAAAGTTAACAGGTTATTGTGGACAATGACCATCAAAATCCCACCTGAAATATATTGGAAATTTGTTATGCGTCCAATACAGAGAATACAGCTAAGTGAATAGATCATTGTATTCAATATTACTTCACTCTCTGATGAGTGATACATTATACCTGCTAGGATTACCTCTTCCATTTTGGTGAAAGTGAGTTATGACTTGCATCATTAACTATTATTACTGCTTCAAAAATAGACTTATAATGTTCATATTCCCCATTCTTAGAACAAAATTCAAAGCTCTCATATGTTCAAAAACATATTTAAAATTTTTCCTAGAATACTGCTACTTTACAGAATTGAATGGAGTATTTCAGGTTGTTGTTCTATATTCAGGCTAGCTGTGGTAGGAATACAAATTTGGCAAAAAGTTTCAGAGCACCTGTGCAATAAAACTACACTACGCAAAGGCAGGTACTTCTCAAGAGGGATATACAAGAGAACCTAAATGAAGGTCTCTTCAGTAACTTCACAAAAGGGATATAAGTGCCTCTGTGGGATAATTAATCACTTTCCCATGCTTAGTGAGGGACTGTCTAGAGAACGAAAATAAGAAACATAAAGTTCAGGTGTCTGGATGGTCACTTGGCTCAGGAGACACAGTTGATCTATATGGGATTAAAACTTTTTAATCCCTTTTTAAACTATGCATCAAGTAAAGGAGGACAAATAAGGTCTATTTTCACCACTGCTCACTCATTAAAGCACATGCCAAAAAATAGGATACCTAGGTTCTTCTCAGGACAGCTCCATTTTCACAGAAGAGTCTTTTCAGAATTAAGCTGCTCCCTAGCACTGTTCATCACAAGTGTCAGTGACTGAAGATGAGCCGTGGTACAGGGAAGAATCTTCACTGATCCTAAATAGTGATGGGCAGCATATAAGTACCATAGCAGTATCATAGTTTTACAGGTAAAAGATACTAACATTATTCAGTACCAATTATATTCTGATATTACTGTATCTGCAGCCCTACTCTTTTATCTACTTGACTCTTACTCTAGTGGCCCAAACCTCCTGAGACTCTCCCTCCACCATTCCCACTCACCATTCCAAGCCTATAGCAATCTGGAGCCCTGTTGCAGGAGTGTTATAGAGTAGATATGAGAAGAGCTCCCTTTTGCCTTCACAGCCAGCACAGTTAGCAGCTTTCGTTACTGTCTACAGAAAAATATAGAATCATCATAGAATCATAGAATGGTAGGGGTTGGAAGGGACCTCTAGAGATCATCTAGTCCAACCCCCCTGCTAAAGCAGGTTAGCCTAGAGCAGGTTGCACAGGAATGCATCCAGGCGGGTTTTGAATATCTCCAGAGAAGGAGACTCCACAACCTCTCTGGGCAGCCTGTTCCAG
>VZSC01013395.1:0-12762 GCA_013398225.1 Steatornis caripensis | reverse complement strand
CCCCCCCCCATCCCCGCCCCCCGCAAATTTACCTTGGGCATCGCTCCCTGTCAGGGCTGCAACGACTGGCTTCTCACATCTCCACATCACTTAAGCGTTCATCTGGGGTTTTAGAAGCTCATTTCTCTCGAACATCATCTCCCTGTTCAACCTCTGTGCACAGGCAAATACAAAGCCAGCGAGGGGCTGGGCACCTCAGCTGGAGGAGCAGGCCTTAGAGATAGAAAGCTCACCTCGTGCGAGCCATGCACCAGACCTTCAGTGATATCTGTTACTGCTCATGTTTTCATTAGCAAACTTTTCCCCGAAGTGTTTGCACATAGTTTTTTATGTAGATGCTACATGTGCAAAAATACAGGCCAGAAACCAGTTGTTTAGTAGGCTGAGTCTCCAGCCAAACACCACAAAGATTTTCTATGTCTGTTTGTGGTTTAATTTCCATCCCCTCCCTATGTTTGCTTTTCCTAAAAAAAATTAAGGGTCTTCAGGCAGAATTTTACACTAGAAGCATTTAACCAACCTTAGAAGACGAGCTCAGCCTTCTCCTACCCACCAACAGATAAGGTTGCAGGTTGACTGTGACTTCACAATAAAAATAATTATTATTTTATTGGGTCCCTCCAATAGGCAATTTCCCCACTACTACAACTTCTTGTCCTAGCCGTAATGCCATATAACCTGAGTTATTTACATGTCTGGATCTCAAGACTAGAGGGAAGTTAAAAATAGATCAAGGCCTAGAAAAAATAAGATTTCTTTTCCACAAGACACAAACTAACTAGAGAAACAACCATTCAGTTCAGTGCAGAACAAAAATATTCACATAGAATCAGAAAGCTTCCAGTATTACAGGGAATACGAACACAATGAAGACAGTTTCATCATTACATTTAACTATATAACATGCTAAATCAAACCCTTGCCTTTTACAGGGGTCGTACAATTCACTAGTCGGGAATCAGCACCATTTTGTTTTAAAGAGGAGGATTCTACAGAAAGAGGAACAGACTGCCGTATAGACTGAAAATCTTTCGTCATTTGCTGCCATCTATCAGCAGCAAAGAGCAAGACAGGTAAAAATAAATTTACAATAGCAGCCTGTTTACAGTATAAAACATTGTAACACAAGCCTTGAAACCAGAGCTTATTCTGGTACTGATTACACTTCACTATCTGCACATTCCAGTACTGGCAATGACAGCTTTTGTTTTATCAAGAGAATCTTTGACCTTTCGAGTCACTTTTCTTTGTGCCTCTCAGTTAGGTCTCCTCATATCTGCACTGGCTCATTCTCAGGATGGTGTCCTTGAGAGCTCCCTGGCTCACAGATACTCTCATCTCATGTCTTCCTACTGCTATTGTCTTTTTTCAGAAAAAACAGTTTAATATTTTCTTTTTTAATTTGCTGTGAGAACATCTTGCCACTCTTTTCCTGGATAAGTCCGAGTTTCTCATTATTTCATGACAAGTAGCAGAGATACCATGCAGAGCCTGAAGAACTCCAGAAGATGATACCATGAAAAACCTAATATTTTACAGTCCAAGTAATCAATATCAGTAATCAAACAGTAATCCAACACCCTAATTAGCAGGAGAGCTTTAGCATGCACTATCAAGAAATGTAGACTGTCTGTATGAAGTCAATGAAGTTCTGAATGTTCCCCCCCACTTTCAGCTGTTTACTCTAGGGTGGCAATGTTGGCATAAGAAGAATCAGCTGGTTACACTTCCTAAAGCTACAGCCAGTTGTAAAAAATGCTAAACACCTACATCTGTCAAAGCATAAGATATATTCCTTGATTATAATGCAGAGGAATGCAAATCATTATGAACATTTCCTGCCATGAACAAATTACTGTACCTTTCGAATTAACTTGAGGATGAACAGAAAACGTAATGCCAAAATACCTGTAGATCATCTCAAGATAAAATACAGAGTCTCTCCTACAGCTGCCAGGTTAGCTATTACCACACAAGGGCTTCAGTTTGCTACTCAGTAAATAAGGGGTGGCCCTTTTTATTACTAAAACAAAGCAGCAACAGTCATGATTAATATCTGAGTGATAAATTCCAGGCTGCAGTGAATTCCAGTGGTGACCATTATGGTGCCAGTTTGCCCAGGGCTTTCCTATGTTCACAGCAGTTGCTTTTTTAAGCTTAATCTCCTGTTTCACCATTCTCATTTCGTTTTTCTGATGACTACATATCCTTGTTAATTCAAGCATGTGGTAGCCAGGTTTTATTCCTCCGTCTCTTTCAGAAGATACTGGTTTATGTTCTTGCTTCTGATATACAGATTGACATTCACTCCCAGGACAGTGTTACCTAGGAACAATTGTTATGGTAGCTTAAGCCTGTATGGGAGGGCTTCTTTATTCTGAAAAGTGCTTTACTTGGCAAGCTTTTTGCAGTTGGGGAAAACCCTGTTGCAGATAGGTCTAGTTTTAGCATGAGGTTATCTGTCTCTACTCTGAGCATTAAGCCTTTAAAAATTCCTCCTAGTACTTAAAGTACAGTAAATTTTTCTCACTATACTAGTTTTAATCATAGCATAAAGAAAGGACATTGTAAAGAAAGTCATTATTGGAAAACACCAAAAACTTGCAATGGTGCCATTGCAGCTCAACATTAAGGAACAGCCTAAGCATGTCTATGCAAGGAGCTGAGGACAACCCTAGTACTCAAGTAGAACAGTCCCACAGTACCTGAGCAGGGCAGGCAGTGCCGGGGATGGCAGNATAGCATAAAGAAAGGACATTGTAAAGAAAGTCATTATTGGAAAACACCAAAAACTTGCAATGGTGCCATTGCAGCTCAACATTAAGGAACAGCCTAAGCATGTCTATGCAAGGAGCTGAGGACAACCCTAGTACTCAAGTAGAACAGTCCCACAGTACCTGAGCAGGGTAGGCAGTGCCGGGGATGGCAGCAGGTTCCAAGCAGGAGCAGTAGAAGACTGGATGGTAAACACAGCTACAATGAGGGGAAAGGTATATCCAAAAAGCATGACTAAAGGCAGGACTGAAGACTCATTTACGGGGGCTTAAGGAAAGTTGATGTGCTCAGCCTTGAGCTTAAATGGAGCTCCCGGACCAAGCTGAAGAGGGGTGTGGTTAAGTCCCAGGTGAGGCTGGTCAGGACAGTTAGACCTATTGGTGCCTTTGACACTGACCACTACCAATAAAAAGGTTTTGGTAAAAGAATCCTTTGTTTATTAATCTTTTGTTTTGGTTGAAGTCAAAGTTATTCTGAAAGTTATAGCTTCATTATTTATGCTGTTTGTTCACCTCTGGCATGGGGTAGTTGGAGAACCATTAAAACTTTTTTTCTTTCAATACCCACTGCTTCTGCTTTTTCTCTATGTGGCTGTCACCTCACACCATCGTTTCTACTTAACATTTTCCACTCCTAAAATTACTGTTTTTGGCATTCACGCAGATGTCCCATCAGGCACATAACCTGCCACCTTGCTCTCTTAATTAATCCTTCAACTTGTAACTATGCTGCTATTTTTCTGCACCATTTTAATACAACATGTCTCCTCCTCAGATCTGTCCATGATTTCATTCCTGCTCTCCTGATACCTTTTTGTAGAGTTTCTTGTACAATCTATGAACTATTAATATTCTGGCTTTTCTTTGGAGTTCACCCCTCTCTTTCAGCCATTGGTTGCTAGCTGTAGTTAAGCTACGCATTTGTTTTAGAATTTTTAATATTTGTGCAACTCTGTTTCATCCCTGTTTATCTGAACCAAATTCTAAACCTGACTCACTCATGCACTTGGACCCCAGCTGATTTTCATGAGTGATTTCCCAAAGGATATCAAAGCCTCTAGATAAAAGAAGCTACTGCTCCTGTTGCCTGGTTATTGCTGTTACTTAAGGGGCACTGAATACCTAGGACAGAAGGCTAGAAGCTATGTAAGTTTAGTTTGTTCTTTCTAGCTTTTTTTTTTCTTTACTTGTTTTCTGTCAAATACGGTGTACATTAGTCTCTCCTAACATTTAAATTAATGTACTGAATTTCTTTTGGGTTTGCTTCTTCAAGCCAAATGACAAGCTTCNTTTTTTTTTCTTTACTTGTTTTCTGTCAAATACGGTGTACATTAGTCTCTCCTAACATTTAAATTAATGTACTGAATTTCTTTTGGGTTTGCTTCTTCAAGCCAAATGACAAGCTTCCTTGCTTTTTTCAGTAGCCTTTCTCTTTTCCTTGTTCCCTTATCATGTTTTCTTCTCTCAACTTGCATTCACTCTCATTACTTAATTTCTGAATAAAAATTAATAGAATTTTCAGTTTTACAGACTTTACTTCAAAGTTCCCCAAGCTTATTCAGGGTGTTTATTTCGAAGTCCTTATTTACATCATATCTAAATATACCAAAAGTTCTTTGAAGGCTTAATCTTGATCAACTGTGAAATAAGAGGTGGCCTCGCTTCATCCTGTTTCTTCCTCTTTCTGCAGATCGGTGGCTGTCAGTAGCTGTCTTCTCTTAAGCACTAAAGATTAGATTTAGAAGCCTGAAGGCCAAGACAGGCTCATGGGGGGAGTCTGAAGAGTTAGTCTGCTTTCTTCTGTAGAAGATACAAAACAATGGCTTGTTGCAGAACTACTGAAAAGAAATGTTGCAATCATGAAAAAATAAACACAAACCAACTTTTCTTCCATAAGGTTTAGGAAGCACATTGCAATGTTCCTAGCCTGTAAGGCTTCTGCTAATACTATTACTAATGACCATGAGTCAGCTTCTTTAGAGGAAGTCAAAAATCAAGTGGGATAGATGTGAAAGTGTCAACTGAAGTGAAGACTGAGGCTTCGTATACCTTTCGTATGGTATATTCATATACCAGAGAGTCCAGCACTTTGTGGAAAAGTGCAGAAATAGATGTCTGTTAAGAGAGGGTACCTGAATATAAATTAACAAGCCAAAAAACAAAGTAGTGTTTGGCAAAAATGAAGTCTCGTGTTGAAACAGAACAACGTAGGAGTAAATGCCTTTCTTTAGCTGCATCATAAAAAAAAAAATTACTTTGTACTGTAAACTGCAAGACTTGAGTTTCAAGCATAGGAATTTCATAAAATCTTTGAGGATGATCTACCTGAATACTTATATTGCAATTATTACTATGTAACCTAGAGAAAAATTTTAACAGAATGGTTGAAGAAAGTACTGCATTCAGTTTTGAAAGAGGATTTGATTACCTTTCTGGAAAAATAAAAATGAAAGATTGTTGAGGTAATAGTGTGTGGGCAAAAATAACAACTCCTAAGTTATTTGCTTGGTAGTTGACTGATTAAATATGTTGTAGATGAATCTCCAGTTTACCCGTAGCACAGACAGGTGACCTGGTTGCAACATTTGTCTCCTGATCCATTTATAATGCAAGATCCAAATCCAGCAATCTGATCTGTGTGGGAGGACCCACACACCTGTGCAGAGACCCACTGAAGCAAGTGGAGTGTTGCAGAGGAAGGGTCATGCCTACACGGATCACATTACAGAACTGCAGCCAAACTTTGTGTGGATGGGACCTAAATTTGTCCCTTGCACTCTAAAATTATGGGCTGCTTACGTAAAGTAACCCAAGTTACATGGTGACAAATGCAAGGTTGTGAACCCATTATTTTACTGTGGCTGAACTATATTGTATAGATTTTGTGTTACTTTGTGCTTTTTCAGTTATTCTGAGAGCCTGCGTGTAGAACAACCATGTTCTTGTACAGCAAACTGCGCGGGAAAACTTCTCGTTTTATTAAAGCCCTAATGCACTACATCTTGATTCTGTCTAGGGCATGAAGACCTATTAACTGTATTTTTCTCTGAAATGAGCTTTTATTTTTTAAGTTAAAGCAGTAATCCCTGAAGTTCTTTTGCTTGTGATCCTGTTCACAGCTTGACAATTTTGTTTGACATCCTATCTAGATACAAATATTTGATGAAATTAAACTGTCCACTTTTCAACATTTTTTTATCGTTGCCATGTAAAAGTCCTTAGTTTGCGTAATGCTCTTCCACATAAAGATCTAAGGCAATAAACCACTAAACTCCCACCAACAAAACCACTTGCAAATAAAGTTCAGATTTTTCAGTCTAAATTAAGCTTTAAAAAGTATTTTCACTGATACATAAAAAGGAAGACTCTTCAGGTAAATCAGGTCTGGTTAGTAGTAGCAAAAATGTTAATCTGAAAACATAACAAGGAACTAAACCTTTAGGTAACAATAAATGCTTAGTATGAGGAAATCAGCCCTGAAGACTTGCATCGTCATTCCAAAGATGTCCTAAATTGTGAGGGGTTCGTAAATAAAACATGAAAACGTGATGTATCCTATAGCAAAAAACTCCACCTCAAACAAAAATGTGACTGAAAGATGCACTATTGAGTTCTAAAGCATAAGAATCAGAGGGTGCAGTTTGGGTTTAGTCTGTCTGTCCTATGCTGGCATGATGGATCAAGTAAGTCTTGGCTTGATGATTAAATCTCGATGCAAACCCACCTACTATATAATGCCTGCAAGGATTTAGATTCATTGGGTATAATTTCATTACAGAAGATAAGTATAACTTGGCTTTCTAAGCAGTTTGTGAACAAAGGAACAATGTAACCATAATAATATTTTAATTTTGTGAATCCAAGGCCTAGGAGTTTTATGCAAATTGGATTGGTTCTTAAACTAACAAACATGTAAAAGCAATGTTATTCAGGAAGGAGTTTATTTTGCATGCAAACGGAATGTTAAAATACTTCAACTTAGCCAGCTGCTCTTTTGGCATTTTCTGTGATCTCTGTTTTACCTGGATTATCATTTAATGATTTGAAATGTCATGCTTGCTGAAGTTTTACTAGAGACATCAGTGAGCTCCAAAAGGAAGGAGCGAAAGTGCAAAAGGATTGTGGATTGGTGAAGAAGGAGAGCCCAGGCCATTCTTTTACATTTAGGAGCACATTAGAAACCTTAGTCACGTGGTTTGATAGGAAAGCAGGAGATTTATCTGATGTTTGGTTTATGAAATATGCATTCACAGGAAACACATTAAAATTTCAGGAAAACATTGACTGAGGTGCTGCTGATGGTTATATTTTCTCTTCTTATGCAACATGCTGAGGAGGAGGAGACGTGGTCATTTAAGCGAAATTTAAGCATCACCCTTCCCACAACCGCTAGAACAATGATGTCAGATTTTGTGGAGGATTTAGGGCTCTATGAGAGATCTAAGAGAAAGCACAAAAGAGTGTGGGTTGGTAAAGGAACGATTTATAATGGAGGTGGGTTGACAACTATTACATTTTGCAGTTCTGTGAAACTATTTGATTCATTCTCATTAACTGCATTAGCCCACTGTTTCTTTGCAAAAACAATAAAGAGAAACCCTAATTAGTATTTCGGAATCTTGAAATGTATTAGTGCAGCCTGTATCACCAGGTATTTCAGTCAAGCCTCGCTGAATTCTACTTCAATTCTTAGAATGGGATAACTTGAAAAGCGTAAGTTACAATTTGTGTTGAAATAGATAAAATGGGCTATCTGCTGTTATTACAGGGATATCTGAGAACCAGTGATGGCCAAGCAACTGGCATTGATGGGGCTGGGGGACGGAATAGCTTCTTAGATTTAGCGATAAATATTGTTATATTGTCGTTTTAATTCAGGCATTACCTGGGAAAGTGAATAGTCTGTCCTAAATATTTACTTTAAGTTCCCATAATATTGCCTCCTTAAATCAGCACATTGAGTTATTATTTCTGCTGGAAAAATAAATGGTAAATTAATAATAACAATGAAAACATGTTGGTATGGTCATCTTGCTAAGATAAAAGGAGAGAAAGAATGAAAGGCAATAAATCCATAGATACTGTCTATGTTGGAATATGTGAAAACTCTCAGATGGTTTCAGATGGTCCTTTTATTCTCTATTTGTAGTTGCCCGGTACAGGACCTTGTACCGGTGAGAGTAAGCTGATAAGAATAATAATTCCTTCCTGAAGAAGCGACACTTAGGCACTCATTGTGTCCATCTGCCTGTCAACCTCCCATATCTTTCTCCAAGTTTGAATCTGCTGGCCAGCTCCAATCAAATGAGGGCAGTGTGTTTCAAAGACATTAACTTGTGACAAATTCGATGAAAATCTGCATTTGAATGAAGGGAGATGCTCTCTTGCCTCCAAAGGGGGGAAAGAAGCTCTAGAAACACACATCAAGTTATCTAGATGCAGCAGGCAAGACCTAGTGTATGCCAAAGGTAATGAAACAGACCCCTATGGAGGGGTCTTCTGTGCCCTTTCTTTGGTCCCAACTAGACAAGGTTTATGCATAGATAAAAAGGTCGCTGCTGTCAGACCCAAACTTCCATTCATTCTTACACTACCGCGATGCCATCTTCCCTGTCTGACATAGTAAAAACCATAGTAGTTCTGATAAAATGGGAGGAATCAGCATGATTTTTGTAGCAAGAATTCATGTTTCAGATCAACTTGGACGCTTTTGAGAAATCAGTGCTTATGTGGAAAAGGGTGATCTTGGCTGATAGAGTGTTTCGGGATTGTTAAAAAGCTTTTGACAAAATCCTGTATTGGATTACTCTGGGCAGTAAAAGCAAGCGCCACTGCAAAGAACTACAGGAGTATCTCATTGCACTAAATGACTGGGCATTAAAAAGTCAGACTAAATTCAGTGTTATTAAACAAAGTAATGCGCAGAGCAAAAGCACGCCAAAATATGCAAACACAGTGGTGGTTTGTGGATGAGCCATTTATTATTCAAGAAAGAGATTCTCGAGTTACTGTGAACAGTTTTATGAGAAGATCAGTGTAATGCTCAGTGGCTGTCAAGAAAAACCTTTAGGAGAAGAATGTTAACAGAGAGCAAAACAGAAAATACCCTCAGGTCACTGTGCGATCCCTGGCTGTACCAAATATCCTGTTCTAGCCATTCCCCACCCCCAAAACAATAGAAAAGGCAACAGACAAAACCAGTAAGGGTGATCTGAAGCCTGGAACAATTTCGTATGAAGAAAGGCTAAATAAACAAATATTCTCCTGTATCTTCTTGAGACAGAAGAATTTTAGTCTGTCCAGCAGGGAATACCACGCAGGTCTGTATAATCATAAATGGTGAATAGGCCTCATTATTTCTCATGTATGAGAACTCGTGGGCATCAAAGAAAATTACTGGGTAGCAAGTTTATGACAAACAAAAGGGAACAACTTTTCACACTGTGCATGAATCAGAAATTGCGGCTGCAGAATGTTGATGCCAAAACATAATGAGCCTAAAAAGCAGGGGATGAAAAACCAATTTAGCACTATTAAACACAACGAAATAGCCTGTGACTCAGGATGTCTGTCTGTGGACTGAAGAAAATCAAGAGTATACAGAGGGGAAGTAAAATTGTATGCATGCCCAGTTCTTAGTCTTTAGTTCTTAGTTTCAATTTTGTCGCAGGAAACTGCTCTTGCATGTTTCCGCAACAAAGACTGAGGTCAGTCTTAAAGAAACCAAAAGCTTTTCTGGAAATAAGAAATGTTTGTGTCGGCTGGAGATAGAAAAAGGTACAGAGCCCAGGAATCTAATGAGAAAAGAGGTGAATATCTAAGTTACAAAAAATCAAAATGAGGGAACCGGAAGGAGATACTGGACAAAGCAACTCCGATGGTACCAACCACTCCCTGAAAAGCCTCTGGAAAGCTGCAGGACGCTATCCCACATTTTGAGCAGAGGCATGATAGCATAGGTANTCAAAATGAGGGAACCGGAAGGAGATACTGGACAAAGCAACTCCGATGGTACCAACCACTCCCTGAAAAGCCTCTGGAAAGCTGCAGGACGCTATCCCACATTTTGAGCAGAGGCATGATAGCGTAGGTACGCAGGGCTGATAGTCTTGGCTGGTGTGGCCATTCCTGTAGCCTACAGTGTAAGCGCTGCAGCTGATGTGACGCAGAGCTGTTGTGCTCAGCAGCTAAAGCACATCAAGCCATGGTATGCTGTGTTTGGATCAGAAAGTGATCCCTACTCCGTAACACCTCTGGTACCCCTGACACCACCCCAATTTCCCTTTCCCCCCAACTTCCCATTTCAAAATGCTCTGCTTTTCTCAGCTTTTCATTTGCTGGGGATATTGCAGAGTGACTCCAACCCAGCTGCTTCTAATTTCAGTGCCTGTCAGGCCTCCTGATGATACCATTCCAGATGCTGATGACCAGTCCCTTTCTCCATCTTTCCCAGGCAGAGAGGGCTGGAATCCCCAAGGACGACCATTTTCCCAACCATGTCTCATCAGACAGATTAATTCGTAGCAAGGTTATAGGATCTGAGCGTGCATTTGGCAAAGCCAAGACAGGATGAATCAGATTTTGTATTCATCCATTGCAATGTTACCGAAAAAGAAAACACATGGGAGTTGTAGATAGTGGTATCGCTGTCTGTCTGAGCAAATAACAGTTAACGCCTACTGTATTGTCCTGCAGAGCTCTTTTCTGAGATTACAAGCTATCTTTTCTGCTCTTTTTGTTCAAGACATTCTCCTTCTCACTTGAGTTTTTCAAGCTTCCTTAGTTCTTTCACCCAGTTCTTGGTACTTTGCCCAGCAGAGGGGCAGCTTCTGGATTTATGCTAAATATGGCTCTGTTTTCCAGTGGGCTTAGCCTTTCTGTTACAATATACAAATGTGGCAAAAGTGACGTTTTCCTCTCCCTGGGGTTTCTCTGAATTTACAGTCCTATTGTGTTCCTTAATTAGAGCATTCCTTCTATCTTAAATGGCCTTTTTGACAGTTATGTTTCCAAGGTGGTTATGAAGTGTTAATTTACAGTCATTCTTCCACCTTGAACTTTTCTTAGTGGGACACCTGACAAA
Source organism: Steatornis caripensis (assembly GCA_013398225.1). NCBI lineage: Eukaryota > Metazoa > Chordata > Aves > Caprimulgiformes > Steatornithidae > Steatornis > Steatornis caripensis. Next base: position 1,905 of record VZSC01013395.1, on the reverse strand, counting down.
ATAATAAAACCCACCAATTTACAGTTCCTTGAATCCCAGTTTTAGTCAGTGAGACATGCATTGCTATAATCATGCCCCTGACACAATTACACATATTATCCCCGTGTTACTAGGATATAAGCATAAACAACTCGCCGCATTAGACCAAATGCATGCTAGATAGCTCTGAGCTTGTTTCACGTGATCCTCTCAAAGGTTTGTTAATCTGCTGGATGTCTCCATAACACCCCGTGAGAGAAGTTGCTGCTTTAGAAATGTGCCAAAAAGTCTGCTGTGCCGATTCGGTACATAGAACCATACAGCCAGAAGCAAAGTATATTTCTTTAGCAGAAGAGAGAGGATTGGTTGCTTAAGGGCATATTAAAGTGAGCTTGCCTCTCTTCCAGAATTCGTAAATATTTAAATGTTTCTGATTCACACATTGAAACACAGGATCCACCCAAAGAGTTAAAGCCTAAACAACCACTTGAGCTATTGCTGTGATGAACGTAACAATTAGTTGTGCTGAATGCTGCTTGAAACAAGGTTGAGAACATGAACAAAGATTTTTGGCTGTTATTTGATTTATCCTGGATTAGAAAACAGACCTTACACTTTTTTCTTTTTTCTTTTTTTTTTTAAATAGGCATTGCCAATTTCTTCTCTTAACTGGAAAAACATGGAAGATTGCATTTTCAGCTAATGCCTAACTCAAAAGAGGAGAGACTGCAGATATTTTAGGATGAAGAGCGCCTGTTCACAGGTTCCATCCACGGGTGATACCCACATGGGATTTGAAGCCTTTTCTAAAAGAAAATATTTATAATCTTCTAATATGAAGAAGCAGCATGCTGCTGTGTGTGATACCCCACTGAAATCAATGGGACTATTCCTGAAGTAGGATAATATCAAACAAGCTGGTATTTCACGATCTGTTCCAATTTGAAAAGGTAAATCCTGCCTGGAAAAGTTATATATAGTTGTCATTTTGCTAACCTAAGATTTGGAAGGAGACTGAAATGAGAGAAATGAGTAGACAAACCAGAGAACTGAGAGCTACAGATAGAGATGCAACGGATGCATTTACCACTGAAAAACATACCATCAGCTACTCAAGCACATGGGGTAAGGTCTGCCACAATTCTGCTTTGGCAAACACGGAGTAGCTGTATGAAACCGCAAAGTCCGTAATGAGCAGTTTCTATGCAAGTGACTGCAGGCTGCCAAGGGACTGTTTCCTTGATTTCCTAGAACAGCAGAATTCCTAGGACTGACCTTTGCGTGTTCACTGTCATCACATGCTTCTCTGCAGCTGGTTTCTGTTTGGCAAGACAGTGAGACAGAGAAATCCATGTCCTCAACAAGGGGGGGTGGGGCAAAGTAATGTCTCTTCCCCCAAACCTGGCTGCATTTATTTCATATCCAAGGAATTGTTGTTTCTTTCAAATAGCTATGAGTAATTTGGAAAGAAATCAGCAGCATGCTCCTATAATGAGGCTCAAGTCTATTATTTTTTCTCCCTGCAAGCATAATAGTTTCCAGGGATATCTTCAGAAGTTTCAGATATGTAGAGGAAAGGGACTGTCAAAGCCTCATTCTCTTGTATGGATTTGATACAATTTTGCTTTCCAAATCTTAGGCAATAAGACACCTAAAGAGAACAAATCCAGGGAGTGGAGAGGGAAAACCTATCTATAGCAGCCTTCCAGTTCCTGCAGGAGGCCTATAAGAGATCTGGAGAGGGACTTTTTACAAGGGCATGTAGTGATAGGATGAGAGGTAACAGTTTTAAACTGAAAGAGCATAGGTTTAGATTAGATATTAGGAAGAAATTATTCATGACGAGGGTGGTGAGACACTGGCACAGGTTGCCCAGAGTAGCTGTGGACGACCCCTCCCTGGAAGTGTTCAAGGCAAGGTTGGATG
>VZSC01013378.1:6483-24442 GCA_013398225.1 Steatornis caripensis | reverse complement strand
GCTACAAATCATCGACTGGGCAAAAGGGCTGCAGAAATCTGGCTTGTAGGGAGAGTTTCCCGCACAAAGAAGAGGCGCTAATAAAGCCCAGCTGGGGAAGAGAGTTGTTGTGAATACTTTCTATCCATGGATGCCCCCCAGATCAGAAAATTTCTAGGAGCCCAGCTGGGACAGCTGGACTCAGCCGGGCAAGGTGCTGGCTGGTGCAGCCTCATTTGGCTCGCTTGGAATTTTTTTGTTTTTTTTTTAAACTGAGCTCAGCATATCCAGGGATTCAGCCCCAAACAGATCCCGCTTTCCTAGGAAACTCCCGAATGCTCCACCCACCCACCCAGCAGGAACGTGAATTCTGCGCGGTGCTGCAGGGGCGGACGGCGCTGCGCCTCCGGGCCAGGCACCCGAGGCGAGACCGTTTGCTCTGGGTGTGGGCGAGGGGCAGGAGGAGGGTGCGTTTTAGCACGAGTCAGCTGCAAAATGTCCCGGTCGTGATACAGATGTGAACCTGCTCGTTGCCTACGGAGGAGGTGTGATGGTCCCTCTTGTTTCTAGGCTGCCTCCTGGCGGGGGGCCCACAGCAGAGCCCGGGTGGATCGCTGCAGCCCCGCTGGGAGGCAGGGATGGAGCAGGAGGAATGTCCTGCTGCATTTCAAACCGCTCCCGGATCCCTGCGAGGATCCACGAAGTCACAGAGTTGGGGAGTGTAAGAGTTTTGTGGTGTCTGGTCTTGTCGAGGTGAAGCAAAACCAAGCAGAGCCCCATGAGCACAGCTACTTCCTACGCGGCTGGAAGAAGGAAGTACCGGGCATCTCGGGGGAAGGACGGGTTTCCTGACGTTTCCAGCCCATTTCCAGACCAAAGAGGCTCTGAGAAGCAGCTGAATGTTTGATTTCTGCTTTGACTTGAATCTCAGAGCTTTGGGGTGATGTTTACACGTTCTCAGTTGCCTGTTACCAAAGTCCCGCAGATACAAAGCCTGGGAAGCCGCTGTCGCCTGGTTGTTGGGCTAGGAGAGGGGGTGCTCACGGACGACGCAGGGAGCGTTTCCCCAGCAGATTTCCTTGCAGTTGCTACCAGAAAAGGTAGGACCGTTCTCGTTTGGCTGTTCCTCGTGGCATCTGTATGTTTTCAGCATAGTTTACACCGCTCTCAGAACTTGGGACGTGCAACGGTTCAGCAGATAGGGATCCGGCTCCTCCGTTTGCAGCTAAGAAATGAGTCGTGCGGCTGCTTTGATGACTGGCAAGAGCATACAGCCAAACCGAGGGAGGGAGCACGGCCCCGTGCCTGCCTCGAGACAGGCAGATCCAGTTCCTTCTTAAGGAAATTAGATTTTTCATGTACCGCCAAGAGTTAAGCTAATTCCAGGCGCCTCTCTCGGAGATAGGCTGCATCCAATCTTTGAGCGACTCATCTAGAGAGAGAAGAATAGCCCAGTGTGGTGCGTCAGCAAGTGGCCCTGAGTCACCGGCCCTATTCATTGTCTGCTGGGGAGACGCTGAGCAGCGCCCGAGCCTGCGCGCTCGCGCATGGCGTGGTGGTATGGGCTCGCTCTTCCGCACCACGCACGCGCCAGGACCGTTCTCGAGGGGTGCGCGCCCTCCTGCCCACCTCGAAGCTCCTCTGCGCTGCCGGCGAGCCGAGCCACGGACCAGCGCGTTCGTGTCAGCCCGGGCCCAGGCGGGTTCTGGTGGCGCGGAGGTTTTGCGATGGACGATTTCCCCAGAGCGGCGGGTGTGAGGTCAAATAGCCCAAGTCGTCTTCGGGGACTCAGGGAGGCTGGCAGGGTTTTGCTGGAATAACCTGGGAGCGGTGACAAATGTCTTCGCCTTCCATAGCATCAGCCGGTGAGCTGCATCCCGGGAGGCAGGGAGCCCGCGCTGCGCCCCAGTGAATGGCCTGAAAGCTGAGCCGTGTCAAAAATGGGGTCTTCGGTGTGATTGCTGGGGGGGTGTAGTTGCATCAGCCGGGGAGCGGGGAGGCTCTGCAGGGCAGTCATGCTGTAGCCGGAGGAGATCCGGCACGTTTTCCGAGCTGCGGCTTCCCGGTAGGCGTCCACGTGAGGATAACGTGCCGGGTCGGCGAGCAGGGGGAGCGCGCGGGGTGCGGAGCCGCGCTGGCAGGCGAGGGGCTGGGATTTTACCTAGTGTGACTGGAAGGAAAGTGCTGAGTCTTCACAGACCAAGGCTTTTGGAAGGAGTTCTTTTATTTAGTGAGTCTGGGCTGCTGTCAATAAGTTCTGTGGTTTTAGGGCACCATATGCTGTATTCAACACTTTGCCAATCTCGTTAAATGAATCCAGACTAGGCTGTTCACAGAACAGGACGGAGCAGCTGGAAGCGGTGTATGTCGCAGTCCATCATTATAAGGCCGTCGGATAAAAATCTCCTCTTTGGTCTGACATTACAACCTTAATACTCCTCCATCCATATTTGCTTTCTCTTTGCCATACAAGAGAAAAGTCCAGGAAGGAGACGTTAACGTCGTCTCAGTTGATACCGCTGACGTTGTTTTTATGAAAACATGGAGTGAATGTGCCCGGGGTAACGAGAGGAAGGGTTTCTTTGCCCCGTGCATGCAGGTACGCCTCAGCCCGAGCCCCTGCTGTGCCCAGCGCAGCCCTGCGACCCGCAGCCCTTCGTAGAGCCACTCCTGGGACCTTGGGAAACACCAGGGTTTATCCTACCGGGCGCTTAAAACCGAGGTGCTTTCTCCTTTTTAGTTCAACGGTCTTATTTCTTCTCCGCGAGGAAGGTGCCACGTGTTGGCATTAATACGTAAAACCCAACCTTTCCTTCCGTGGATAAACGTCTCTCTGCTCGGAGAAGAATGCCGGTCGGAAAGCAGTGGTCCCTCCCTGGCAAGAGGCTTTGTGTGCCCCAGGGGTGCTGCTGTCCCCGCGGGAGCAGGCAGAGCGGAGCGGGCTGCAGGAGGGAAAGGTAGCTCTGTCCTGCCTGGCTTGAGCGTTAGTCCTGGGTTTTGCGCTTTAATGTCACTGCCAGTTGTACAAATTAATTAAAAATAACTGAAGAAAAATCCCAAAGAAAGGCCCTGCTTCCTCTGGTGAAGATTAATCATTAGTTGAGCCTTTTTCTTATGAAAATACAGATCCATGGTAGCCCCAGGCAAAAGGTTCCCAGGGAGAGCCCTCACCATTCGTGCTCTGAGTTAGGGAAATCGCTTTGAAAGCATCTGACAACTAAAGCAGAACATGTTGAGTAACTTGGCAACACTCAGAAAACATCTTGAAATGGTTTTTGTTCAACACATTTTGCTTCAATAGGCGATGTCAGGGCAGTTCATTCACTGCCACTCAGGACTGCAGGCGATGCTGCGACATGGTTCCTCTGCCCGCGTTCAAAAAAAGAAAAAAAGAAAATCCCTGATATGTGCAGGGTCCTCCTTGCCGGTGCCGTGGAGCTTCCCGTTGCTGAGCCCTGTGGGTCCCTTCTGTCCCCCTCCCCACGCTGCGTTCGCGGGGGCCGTGGGTGATTTCCAGCGGGGAGCGGGGCCGGCTGCGCGGCCGGTGGGACAGGGACCCCCTCCCGCAGGGCTCAGCCTTGGGATTCAAGGCTCTGCCCTCAGAAAGCCATGCAGCGGCTTGTGGTAAATCATAGCGCCGTACCTCGCTCCCACCCCGGAAAGGCACGCCTATGGAAATCGGTAGAGACAAGATGAGGGCAGAAACGTACTCGGGTTCTGTGAAAATCCCTATTAGAATGTGCCAGACAATTTTGTTTAAAGACTTTTTGAGCTGCCCTGTGGATATAAATCTCTCTTAAATCATCCTTCAAAGGTTAGGAGGGGCAGTGTGTAATGGTTAGGCTGCACGTTGATCTGCTTTAGCCCACCAAACAAAGCCAGTTCCTGGGCGTCCCCGCGGGGTGACCCAGTCCCTGTACCACGGAACCCCGTGATCAGCCCTTCTCCCCCCGAAGGAGCCTGCGCGGGGCTCCTGGGTCACGGCAGCTCTGGGGGGGCTGCGCGGNCTCTTAAATCATCCTTCAAAGGTTAGGAGGGGCAGTGTTTAATGGTTAGGCTGCACGTTGATCTGCTTTAGCCCACCAAACAAAGCCAGTTCCTGGGCGTCCCCGCGGGGTGACCGAGTCNAAAGACTTTTTGAGCTGCCCTGTGGATATAAATCTCTCTTAAATCATCCTTCAAAGGTTAGGAGGGGCAGTGTTTAATGGTTAGGCTGCACGTTGATCTGCTTTAGCCCACCAAACAAAGCCAGTTCCTGGGCGTCCCCGCGGGGTGACCCAGTCCCTGTGCCACGGAACCCCGTGATCAGCCCTTCTCCCCCCGAAGGAGCCTGCGCGGGGCTCCTGGGTCACGGCAGCTCTGGGGGGGCTGCGCGGCTCCAGGCGTCACTCAGTCTGTGCCTCAGGAGTGAAGCGTTTCAGCAGCTCTTTTTGGGTGTTCTCTGGCCACGCGGCTCTTCGGGCAACGGCTCCCATCCTGCGCGTCGCTGCGGGGAGGGGGCCAGGAAGCTCGCTCTGCTCACCCTCTGGGTGTAAGGACCTCAATGCTGAAAAAAAGGTTTACACCCGTGCTGCAGCCCCAGGCTCCGGCCAAGAGGCAGCGATCCACCTCGAACGATGAAGCCAGCATCGACCGTGCTCCCCACGGCTGAGCAGAGAAGAGCATCCTCCCAAAAATGGGGCTCCCCAAAACGGCACTCGCTCCAGCACCCGCGGGCTGGTCCTCGGAGCGGGGGATCCTGCATGGCGGCCGCCTGCTCCCCGGCAATAGGCTGGTGGGTGCTTGTCCCGCCGGACGGGGGACGCTGGGCGCGGGGGAAGGAGGGGTCTTAGCCCTGCCCCGCGTTGTGCAGAGCTGCGCCGAGTCCCTGCGAGGGCGGCCGCCGGCATCGGGTTCCCAAAGGGACCTTCGGCTCTGCCCTTCCGGGGCGAAGGGAGGAAAGGCAACGCTGTGGCCATGCGCGAAGGAGAAAGCGTTTTAAGATAAGGAGCACAAAATTTTAAAAAAAAAAAAAAAATTCAGCATCTCCTTTTAAAAGTCATTGGGACTTTATCAAAGCCCCGCGGCCGTGCTCGCAGGACTGGGTGGGCGTTCGCGGGCTGAGCTGCCGAACACCGTTCCTCCAGCGTCCTGTCACAGGCGGCGTGTCGAGTACTTTTGTTCGAAATAAGGGCAGCAGTGGTTTCCAGTCTTGGTAGTGTTTTATGATGATCCTTTTTCAGCCCAGGCAGTTGACAGCTTCGCTTGTTGTAAACTGAAACTCAAAAAAAAAAAAGGGGGGGGGGGAGGAAATTCGCTTTGGCTTATGAAATTTGGGGTTGGTTTTACCATTTTTAAACGTATTTGGGAACTGTACGTGCTTGAGTTGCAAAACAAAAAGACGTTTCAAGCCAGACAGTTATTTTTTTAATTTTGAAACCTGTCAAAACAAGCCATATTGATGATTATGACCAATTTCTTTTTTTTTTTCACATTGAGAAATGCATCAAGAACAGCCCTTTCCCACAAAACCTTTCATTTTCAAAAAAATAAAATGAAGGAAAATCAATCACACTTTTTCTGCTCGCACAGTTGGAACCGGTGGCAGTGGATTCGGAGAGAATAGCAATTTGTAAGGAATTCCAACCAGCTCTACTTAAAATAGCATCCAGCCAATTTCTTGGGGGCAGTAGGCTGAGCGGCTCCGTGGTGAAAGCAAACTGGAGAGCTGCCGTTCTTACTGGGACGGTTTCGGTCCGGGGCAGCACACCTTGGGGACGTTCCCTGTGGGAATTCGCTGCCGAGGCGCTGCTGCCCGGGAGGAAGCATCCCCTCTTCCCTAGGTCCGCGGACGGTGGCGGGTGCCCCCGGCCATGCCCCTAACCAAGCTCTTGTTTTCTTTTCCAAACCAAAACGGATCCAGCTTCTTCTCGCCTTCAATCCATTCAGACATCGCAGTCGCGGGATGCCTTCAAAACCAGAGGCGCTTCCATTTGTTCGTGGGAGTTTAAATTTGGCAGGAATTCGATGCGCTGGTCCGGCAGGGATGCCGCAAAGCGAGGGAAGCAAACGGCGTGGTTCAACGGGAACCGTTCTGAGGGAGAGCGCCAGAGAGAGCCCCAAAGAAGTCGCCCTTGCCCTCTTGCCCTTCTCCGCTCGGAGCGCGGGAGATGTTGTTTCTGGCAGCCGAGGCGAGGTCTCTCTGCCCCTCCGCTGCCGGCGAGCGCCGGGGTGGGGGGTCCCGGCACGCCGGCGGCACGAGGGGCTCGGGGGGACCGCGGCAGGGACCGGAGCACCCCCGCCGGGACGGCTTGGCCTGTGTGTGTGTGTGACCGGGCTGCTTGTGACCGAACCCTTCTCAAGTGCTTGCGAAATGTCGGTGGTTACAGAGCTCAGACCTACACAAAAAAGGTCCTTTTACAGTACGTGGTGGCGAGGTGAAAAAAAGACAAAAAAACAAAACCAACAAACAAAACCATACTGCTGAAGTCAAAATATTCTTTCTAATCCCCCTGCCCGGTTTCTCTTTCTTTCCAGCTTTCGTCCTCTGCCTCCCGGACCCTCCCTCTCTGTTCCCACCCCCCTTCTGTTTCTCTTTCTCCCCTCTGTCATAAGAAAGTGACTGTGTCCTCGAGGGGACAGTTTTCTTATGCCATTTTATACACTGTGCTTCATGTTTAGAACTTTTTTGCACTAGTTCCTATTACATTTATTTTCCAAAATGGTTTGACAAAAAACAAACAAAAAAACCCAACAAAAACACAAACCCATGCTATAATTCAGTTGTATTAAAAATATTATCCTACTACTCTCTGTGTTCAATAGTCTCTGTACCTGTAATGCTTTCAGTTCTGTTGTATTTTGGGGCAGAGGTTTTCTCCGCTCCTTGTTTAACCCAGTAAAGAAATAAAATGTTAAAGAATTGATCATAACTTCCTCCTCCCTTTCTCTGCGGTTTAATTTGGGCCGCATGGGTGCCGGCGTGCTGCTTGCCGTCCGGGGGGGACGCGGCGGGACGGGCTGCGGCCCCCGCTCCCCACCAGAACCAGCCCTGCAAACTCGCTCTCTGCTACTGGTGGGTTGGGGTTTTTTCCCCCCCCTCCGCAAAATCCAATCTCCGATGGAGGACAGAAGAGGCACAACGGAGGGACAATAACCCTGCCTTACTGAGTTTGATTTCGTAACCTTTCTTTATATTCTTTTGTTTCTTGCCTTCACATTTCTTGCCATGGGGCTCACCTCAGAACAATAGGGGCAAAGACTGTCACCAAGAGATTCATCAGAGAATAATGACTAAACCAGGGTATCCAAATTTTGCCCAGCTGAAGTCCACACCCACATGTAATCTGGAATTAATTCATCTGGACAACAGATCGCGGCGTGCAACAGAGCTAGGACACTCCGCTCCAAATTGAACGCTGCATGCCAGGCTGCAAAAGGCCATGTAATAAAACTGAAGTTACGCTTTGGCCATTGCTACCCCGAGCTGAAAATTCTCTGTTTGGAAAGAAGACAACGAAAAGGGAGCTAGAAAAGGAATTGGAGGCGGGGGGAGAGACAGAGAAATAATTTTTTTACAGGGCAGAATGGTAGAGAAGACCCACGCGAGGGCGACAGCACTGGGAGGCATCGGCTCTGCCGTGAAACCAGGGCAGAGGAGAAGAAGTGGCGGGTGCAGGAGGGGAGACACGGAGAGCACGGCCGGGGAGCGGGGTGTCTGGTGTGTGAGGGCATGAGGGGCCACGTCAGTAAATAATTAGTGGGATGTATCACGGCTGGAACTGCGGGCGTCATTTGCTGGCCTCTCACAAGGTTCCCGTTCCCCTCTGCCCAAACGGAGCCGTCTACGAGAGACAGGTTTCCTTGGTGGCTCAGAAAGAAAAAAAAAAAAAAACCAACAGGTATTTACTGGAGTTCCTCAGACAGCAGAGCTGGCCCAGGATCGCCCACATCGCTCCACAGCGGAGCTGGGGCTGCGGCCCCCGGCTGGGCTGAGCGCGGGGTTCCTGCCGCGGCCCCGTCCCCTCTGCCTTCGCCTGCAGGGCCGCCTTTGGCTCTGCCCTCTTCTTCGCCCCACGCGGAGCCAATACCCACATTCAGCCATTCAGCTGCAAAATCCAAATTATTCCAGGGCTGCCCGTCCCTGCCCACGGCCTGCGCAGCTTTGCGCGCTCAGGCACGGGTTCGCACGCGTTTCTGCCCTGGCTATCGACGGCAGCAGATGGTTCGGTGCCTGCTTGTCATGTCCACGATGCTTTGGCCGGGGTATCCGCTAGCTGGGCAGACGATGGCGTCGCACCTCCTTTCGGAGGGAGCCATTTCCTTGATACAGCTGCCTGGTTGTCTCTTTGCCCACAAAACCCAGAGGCCAGAGGTTCAGGATACTGGGACAGGCAGCTGGGAGAGTCACGGTGCTACTTGAGATCAACATTATCCAGCCCATTTTTAACGGAAACCATCATTTGTGAGAGGGGATCGTGCTCAGCCCCACAGGAAAGCACAGACCAGAGGCTGTCCCCAGAACAGCCCTCAGGTGTCTCAGGTTAGCACACACCCTGCTGAAGGCACTTAAATCCAATCAGCCACTTCCTAACGCCTGCAGCTTCCCCCACCCCACTTTCAAGGTGCTTTAGGTAGTGGTTTCTCATGGCTGTGTCCTGAACAGCCCCAATTTGAGCGGCTCTGGGCCCAGCAACTACGTATAAGAGTCCTGCAAAGGGCTCGAGCTGTTAAACATTCTCAGGACGCAGCACCAGAATTCTCAGAAAATGTGTTTGGGATTGCTTTTTCTTTCAGGAGCACTGCTGACAGGATGGGTCCTAGCAAGATGTGCGCTATCCTTCATTGCTACCAGCCTCCCGCGGCAGCCATGGGAAAGCACCGGCTGCCATCTCTGCCGTGCTCAGCGCTGGGTAGGTGGTGGTGATGAGCTGCGACGGCTTTTGAAATGGACCTGCTGCTGGAGATGGAAAGCTTGAGTGCCTGGCCTGGGAGGGAGAGCACAGCCAAAGGGCGGGAGATGCAGCTCGAGCCGCTCGCTGAGCCGGGAGGAAATAACGCGGTGCTGAAATAACCATCCGCCATCGTGCAATTCGTGGGATTTCTGAGCCAAATGCAAGGGATTTCCTGGTATCTCTTTATGTAACAGCTCTGGATTGATGTTTAATTTGTGTAGCTCAGTTCTTGGACCCAGCTACTTGCCTGGTATACCCTCCACCCCTCCTCCTGTGGTAATGAGCGCTGGAGTGCCCCGCTGCATGCTCGTGAAGGTATTTGTTCTTGGCAACTCCTTTTGACGCCCCTGCGTTCTTCTCATCTGAGACAGCGTCCGTCACCCACGTTCTCCAGGCCTCTCCTGGTTTAACAGACCCTGAGCATCTCCCCGCTCGGTTCCTGCCTCTCCGGGAAGAGAGGTACCGTGAGCCTGCCCTGTCTCCCCGCCTCCAGGATGCCCTGAAAGAGGCATCTGTTGGCGCTTGGCCACCGCGTAAAAAGACCTCAAGATCTATGAGGCTGGAGAAGGGGGCAAGAAGGCGTGTGCCTGCCCAGCCTGGGGGTAGCGGTGCTGTTCCTCAGCTCGTGATGAGCGTTGGGCAAAGCACGGGGAACGGTCTGGTTGGCCACGTGGTGCCTGAACTGATGCAGCAGCCAGAAATCTGCCCAGGAACGTGCCGCTTCCCAGGGATTTCATTAGCAGCCATTTAAAGTTGACGCAAGTTAAGCGGTTGTAAAGTTTTGTGCCTATAGGCCAGCAGACCTCAAAGCTGGAAGGCGGCGTGGAGTGAGAGAGACGTTTCTGAGCTATACGTTTGCCTTGGAACTCCATAAAAACCGGAATGGGCAACGTGAAAATATATGGGAATTTAATATATGGGATTTCTGAGAATTCTGGTGCTGCGTCCTGAGAATGTTTAACAGCTCGAGCCCTTTGCAGGACTCTTACACGTAGTTGCTGGGCCCAGAGCCGCTCAAATTGGGGCTGTTCAGGACACAGCCATGAGAAACCACTACCTAAAGCACCTTGAAAGTGGGGTGGGGGAAGCTGCAGGCGTTAGGAAGTGGCTGATTGGATTTAAGTGCCTTCAGCAGGGTGTGTGCTAACCTGAGACACCTGAGGGCTGTTCTGGGGACAGCCTCTGGTCTGTGCTTTCCTGTGGGGCTGAGCATGGGAAATGCTGCATCATTGAGAAAACAATAAAAAGTTCTGCGGACCTAAATCAAACTCCAGGCTTGGAAACGCTTTGAGGTACAAGGTGGGGCTGCAGTCGCGAGTAGGGTCTGGATTTCTAGCATCATCTTTTCTGGGTGCACACTAGGAGGTCCCTTTGTTTCTATGCTTATTTATATAGTTCAATAGATGGCACGCAAGGTTCTGCATTCTGGTTTATCAAAAAAAAGTATTGTTTCCAAGCACGTGCATCCAGAAACGGTGCTAACGGTGTGATTGTATTTCTGAACAGTTTCAGAGCTGCTGAAGCTTCTCTGCCTTCCCTGGGCACAGGAATACCTGGGACTCGTGAAAACCGGGCAACTCATTACCACAACTCTAAAACCGGGTGCAAGTGCCTCGTTTTTCACACCAGCGTTTGAACGCATGAGCCTAAGCATCGCAAAGACGAACTGCGTTGCGTCGTCCTTCCTACTGTTCGCTGTAAGAATGCGGTTTCAGGCTGTTTTCCACCTACTGGGAAGCTCAAGGATGTTCCTAGGCCTTTCAAAGTCTGTGAGTTCTTCTGGAGGCACTCGNTGAACGCATGAGCCTAAGCATCGCAAAGACGAACTGCGTTGCGTCGTCCTTCCTACTGTTCGCTGTAAGAATGCGGTTTCAGGCTGTTTTCCACCTACTGGGAAGCTCAAGGGTGTTCCTAGGCCTTTCAAAGTCTTTGAGTTCTTCTGGAGGCACTCAAATGGGAGCGCCCTGATGTTGGCGAGGAGTTCGGCGCTTATTTTGGTGCGATCAAACAGGTTTGGGGTTTGGTTTTTTTCGTGTGGGTTTATGGATTTTGTGACTGGAAAGTTAGTGTGATGCCACCTCAGAAAACTGATGAAAATCTTGTAGTTAGGAGTTGAAGAAATTATTAATGATTGTAATTTTCCACATTTTTTGCCTGGAGGACTCCTTTGTTCTCTTCTTTTTGTCTAAAATTTGCGTTAAGTAAGAGCTAACAATTTATTTTTCATTACAACCCCCTTGCCGTAGCAGAGCAGGAGCTGCCTGGACGGGCTGTAGAAGGTGGGTTTACGTGGTTTTCTGTGTTGGATACTGTGAGCCAGACAGGTTTTACTGGCTGACTTCTTTCTCTGTCGCTTGGTTTCTCCTTGTCTCTCCTTCGCCCACTTGGGATCGTGGCCTCGGCGCTGCGCGACGGTCAGGGAAGATCAAGGTCGTACTGATGTGTTTCCTCTACTGAAAACATCGGCGTCTTTATTAATTCAGCTTTAATCGTGTTGAAGGGAAGCCTCTTGATGAGAAAGGGCTGGGAAGGGGTGTGTTCTGCCTTTGCGTGAAGGCAGTAGAAGTGCCTTACCTTTCTTTCATCTGTATTCACACACACACATCTCAAGGAGAGGGTCAGGCGCAGAAGGAGGTGTTGCTGGTGCCACATGGGACTTGGATGATCATCCTCTCTCACGACCTTGCTCTGAGCCAGGAGTTTACCCAAAAACTCTGTTAATAAAACCAGATCAGGTGAAACTGCAGGCATCGGTATTCTGAAAAAAAAAAAAAAAAAACCAAAACAAAACCAAACTTAAACCTGAAAGCCTGGTAGTGAAGCACTGGAATCGGGATGACCTCAGTCATCGTGTTGCTGGAGCCTACAGAAGGGCAGATCCCCGGCTGCAGAGGCGCTTTGGCGGTGGTCAGCAGGAATGTGCTGGTCCCATCCCAGGGACTTCACTTTAATGGCCGAGGAGACCAGGTGAGGTCAGGCTGGATGTTGTAGGGATGCTCCTCCTCTCGCCCTAATCAGCAAATAGATCTGGAAAGTGGGACTTGTTTAGTTATGAGTTGTTTCCAGTCCAGCTGTATCATCCAAAAAGAAACCCACTGTTGTCTTTTATTCCCTGTCAAGCCCCCTGCTCTTCTTAGGCCCCAAAGAGTCTTCCCTCTTGCAGCCCCGTTCCGCCCGTGACCCCTCCGATCAGCGTCCTGTTCCTGTCCTCCTCCACAAACATCTCATCCCTGTTATGAAATCAGTCGTACGCCGAGAAAACCTGCTCCTGGTGAGAGCAGTCGAGCCTTCAGCTGGCGAAGGTGAGGGTTCACGGGAGGAGATTCTGGAGGTGAATTTGGTGTTGCGTTAGGGGAGCAAACCAGACGTGCGCCGCATGGCACGCCCGGGATGCCGTGTGCGTTCATCGTTTGCCAGCCAACACGGCCCTGTCCCTTGCACTGCCCTTTGGGCAGTTTCCTGTAAGGAAAAGCACGCAGGGTCTGGTTTTCCTTCGAAGAGGGAAGTGTTGAGTGCAAGCAAAGATCACAGAGCTGATAAATCCAAGGGATGTCAAATCGCACCAAACGTCCCCGTCCTAATGTGGGAACATCGGGACCAGAGACCTGAACCACGTGGCAGCAATTGCTGTATGCGGTGCTGCCTTAGGGAGAGGTTATCTTTGCGTGTCCGCTGTGACCCACAGCACCTCATTTACACCCTGCTTTCCTTCCCCCTGCCAGTCCCCATCATGTTTTTAGTACAAAGTGGGGCCCGTGTACGTGATAATTGGGATTATAGCCTCCGTCTCTCTCTCAGGCTTCCTAGCTACCCTTCGCATTTGATCTGCCGCCTCTTCCAAGGCTTGTTCTAGCAAGTTCTCGCCCTCTTCTTCCTCCAGTCTTTCTCAGCCTCTTCCCACCACCCTCCTCTCTCTCACTCAGCCTTCTTTCCTCCGACTTGATCTTTGCTTCAAAACCGGTTGGGGCTGACCCACGCCTTTATGCAGGGATCATTTGGTCGCTGCTACCCCAGCATTTGCTCCTTGCAAAAGCAGGTAGGACTCTGTCTTTCCCCCAAAACGTTTCTGCCATCGCTCGGTGCTAAGCCTAACCTACAGTAAAGCCACAGGTAAGCCTGCGACCAGCTCGGGGGAAAGTCTTGCTGCCAGAAGATCCCCTGACAGGTTTGTATTCACAAGCTTTTGCCTCTTTTTTTTTTTTGCTTTTCTCTCTCCTCTCGGGGAAAATTGCTGTTGTCTCTAACACCGCTTCAAATCCTGTGAGCCTGGTCGTGAACGAGTCTCGCATCAGTGCTAAAACGCCAGGTGCCGGGGAGACCCGTTCTGGGTGAGTCTACGCTAGAAACTGTCACTGCGTTGGCATTGGGGACGGTGGAGCGAGGAAGCCAAAGACAGAACCTCTTTTATATAAACTGTAAGTTTTTCATAAAAGCCTTTCTAATTTGTACCAAAGAGGCTCTAGCACACCCTTGGGACTGGTAAAAATAATAATAGCTTAAGTGGGAGAAGACTGTGAATTTGAAACAGAAGGTTATGAGATTTAGAAGTATTACAAAAACGTCAACGTTGTATATCAATAAATGTAATTTAGATATACAAAGGAGATAGCAAAGATTTCAACAAAGGACTGTCAAGCGTTACCTCTTCAGATCTCTCTGAAATAAAGCAGATGTCTCCATCCGATTGATCCGGAGAAGCTGGCCTTCACATCCGAAAGTATGTTACTTCAAATCACAAATGAATTACTCCTTTCAAAAATGACATGGTTTGCTATTTTTCAATCATTGAGTCTTTTTTTTTTTTTTTCATTCTGAGATGAAACACACATGTCTATATTGGCGAGTTGAGCCTAGAAACGCAGCGTTCTCCAAAGGTGGCAATCTGGAGCTCGTGGAGCCACGGCCGCCGGAGCTGTGGTGAAAGAGGTGACGGCGAAAGGCGCTCCTTAGAGCTGTGGCCGCTCGCTGCGGGGAAGACGCCGTTGTAATAAACAATTTTAATTTTTACTATTCCGTACCCTAACAAATGGGTACTGCCCCTCTCCAAATCCCCTAAGCGATGCTCAGACGCTGTGCTTTGTCGAGCCTTGATCCGACGGGGACTCCACAGAGGAAATTGCTGGTTTAAGGCTGTGTTACTGCAGGATATTACGTCTGAGCCGGGCGAGCTTTCTCCTCGCTTAAATCTGCAAATGCTGGGATGCGTCGAAGAACAAACGCTCGGGTTTTCCTTCCCCTGGCTATTCCCTCTGTGTAATGTTAGCGGTCTCGAGGCTGCAAATCACTGAAATCCCAGGTCACCTGGAAACCGAGCCCGTTATGTGGAGGTCCCGTAGCTGGACCGGGGCCTTGGGTGTGCAGTTCCCAATAACTTAGGAAGTGAGCAGAAAAGGGTAGTTCCATATGTGCCCCTTATGACCACTCCTGCTTTGATATAAATTCCTCGGATTTATCCTTTCCAAAGCCAGGGCTTCAGTTCTTTACCCTGGACTCTCGCTCGACCTTACCAGAGACGCTTCAAAATTCAAGTTTAGTCGAAAACTACGTGGTAAGACTCTGGTCCCTGGCTCCCAACAGCTACCGACCCCTCCTCCCCCCAGCGCCTTTGCAGGCACAGCTACCAAAACCCCACTGCAATCTGGCTAATTTTTCATTTTTTTTCTTCAATGACATTTAATTTTGCCCTTCCCCCCCCCCATGGCCATCGGTCCTGCGAGTCCCTGCCCTGGGAGAAAGGATTAGCGATGGGCAGATGGGATGTTGTCCACTGCCCTCCCGCAGCAAACCTCGGTAGGAGCCGTGCCGCAGCTGCTGTCCTGGTGGACATCTGGGAATACCCTGAGGAACCGTGGCGGTGCGAGGAAAAGCCTGTGTCTTTCCTTCGAGGCGCGGAAAGGTACGGCGCAGCGAGTGCCAAAGCTTCGGGTACGCCNGGATGTTGTCCACTGCCCTCCCGCAGCAAACCTCGGTAGGAGCCGTGCCGCAGCTGCTGTCCTGGTGGACATCTGGGAATACCCTGAGGAACCGTGGCGGTGCGAGGAAAAGCCTGTGTCTTTCCTTCGAGGCGCGGAAAGGTACGGCGCAGCAAGTGCCAAAGCTTCGGGTACGCCGAGTGATGGGACAGGGCTGTCAGGCCAGGGCAGTGCGGCGCTGTACAGCTGTGCTGCGAAGAGCCTTGCGCACACTGGGTGGTATCAGGGGGGAGAGACGTGAGCGCGGGGTAGAACCTGAGCTCGTGTGCTTCTCAGGGTCTGAGCTTATGTAATTTAGAACTAACTCTGCTGATGCAGTGCTGTATTTTGTGCACAGGTCCCCGCAGAGCAAGTCGTAACCCCGGTTTCACGACCGCGACGTCTCCTCCGGCCAGAGGGAAATCCGATGGGAGATGCCCTGGAACCCCCGCCCACGCTAGGTTTGTGGTGTGCGTGCGTATTTCAGAGTCTTTGGGTTCTGCTTCTCTTGCTTTAGAGATTTAAATTCCATGGATAATGATTTAATCAGGATTGCCTCTCCAAAGAGGTAGTTTGTGCTGTGCGTCAACAGAGACAAATACCAAATGACCGAAATAATTTGCAGGTGGAGCGGGGCCGCAGTTTGAGCCCCGGTCTGAGCGACGCGGGCTGCGAGACCCATCTGCTGCTGCTGCTCTGGGGGCCATCGCCCTCTCTGATTTAGGGAGGAAAGGGCGCACTTTGGGGGTCTCCCATGCGGACAGAGGGAGCACGGCTCTGCGGGATGGCTTCTTTCCCCACCGAGGAGCACCAAACCCAGAGCCGCGCTCCCCGGCAGCCGGGTCAGGCAAATGCCGGTGCCAGAAGTGCTGGAGCCAGGGCAAACCCCTGCCATCCTCTGGCACGGGGCTGAGGTGAGGAGCACTCCCCTCTTGGTCCTGCGGTCAAGCGAAGGGTCGGCTAAAGGGTGCAGCTCCCTCCTCCCTGTCTCCACATGGGCTGCTGATGACTGAGTATTATCAAAGCAGAGGGCGAAGCAGGCTCTGGGCTTTCTGCAAGGGTGTCTTTCATATATCACGTATATTCCTTGAGGCAAAGACCGTATCCTCTTTCACTGGCAACAGCGCATCCTGAAGCCGGCACTCCAGGACAATGACTTGGAAGCCTCCTCCCCTGCCTGCTCGCCCGAGCGACCTGGGACGCGGGGAGCCGAGGGGTCAGGGGCGATGAGGCAGCGAGGAGCGGGGAGGTTGTATAACGTGGTGTGGAATATCATTGTTCCGGCCAGGATGAGTAAGAGCACAGCTGACGCTGGTCACTGACTGCACTTCCATGTGTCTGAGGGAGGGGGAGGCTGAGAGGCGGTTGCACAGTTGAAAATAAAGACAATAAGTCTATAAAAGTTTAAGAACTGAATAGATTCCTAACATTTGTTTTTCATTATCACCAAATAACATATAAATAAACATACAACAGAACCAAGAGCAACATCCTAGTTACCCTCTCTAGAAGAAGCCGTGTTTAGGCTTAGCTTAGCCTTCTTTGGCCAAACCTCCTCCTTGTACACTCCGCAACGAAATGAAATAGCAAAGCTGGCTGAGCGCTTGGGCCTCCATCTTGCTGTAAAACAGAAAGCAAAGCGAAGGCTTGTCTGTGCAGGAAAGCCGGACGTCAATGTGCTGCCGGTTTTCAGAAGGTGACGGTGCAGGGGGAGGCACGTGTGAAAAGAAGTCCAGGAAGACTCAGAGCGCTTTCCCCCCACCACCCCCCGGGTAAAAACGACGCAAGTGTACATAACTCTCTTGTTGTTATTGCTTGTTGATAAGTATGAGTGCATATCAGAAAATAAAGGTCTGTGGATACGGAGTGCTAGGGTTTGCTTTTCCTTTTCTCGTGTTTAATGATGTAAAACGGACCCTCGAGCGATACTGACCTCTGTGAGCGCTGCCTCCTGCTTATGAGGGAAATAAAACCAAAATCAGGCTTAAAGCGCAGTGGCTGTTTAGCTGACGCTGGGGCAGCGAGTGTTTTCTGCTCATCCTCTGTCTTGCACATCCCGTCGGGGCCTGTTACAGCTGCTGCCTATTGGGTGGGGGGAAGGGGATGATCCTGGTGCGGGAGAGTTTGAGCAGCTTGGTTGGCGTCGTGTGAGATGACAGCTATGAGAATTCACGCGGCAAGACGGGAGGGACAGAAGAACGATCAGAGAGAGATGATGAGGGCCTGAAAGAGGGAGAAGCTCAAAGAGGTGTCGGTGGAGCCAGGAAAGGGGCATCCCGTGGGTGCAATGGCTTAGCGCGCGTTGCTCTTATGACATGAACGCGGCGCTCAACCCATGCCCCTGCGGAAACAGCCGGACACACATAACCCCCTTTACTGCACAGGCGGAGCTCGTCGCCACTCAGAAGACAATCTTAAGTAAACCAGATTGTATGAAACGTCCCGGCTCTCTCTGAGGAAAAAAATAATTGTAGTGGCAGTGATGTACGGGGGCTTCAAAAAAAGTCAGGGTCCTTTGTCCTTAAGGGCTTATAAACGTACCTGAGGACACACTGTTGGAATGCTGCGACTTTGGGAGGCTTTATTGTATTAACGCTGTTGCTAACATCACCGAGAGAGTAAAAGAGATGGCTTTCCTGCAATTTAGTGGAGCTTTCCTCAAAGGAAAGTCACGAATTCCAAAGCTTTTAGGTCACACGTTAAAATCTACTCTATTGCGGCTGCAAATATTACAGCCGTTGCCAAAACGTAAATGGGAAATGGGCTAAAATCTTCATTGCAATGTCCTTTGAAGAGATTCCCCGAGCTGTTAAAAATGCATAGCAACTGGCGCTTGGACCTGCCATGAAGTGCCCCGTGTTACGCTGCGGGAGTTTTACCTGTGCCAAAGGAAAGGCAGATCTTCTCTGTCACGAGTCCTCCTCCCACCTTTGGTTAAATCCCACTTGCACGCGAAGGCTCCGTTGCACTGTGATGCTGGAAAAAACCAGCAAGTTTAGGAATCGCAAGTCCCCTGGCATTAGGGACGTTGCCTCTGCGCCGCCTTCTCCTCTTCGGCCTCTGCCCACTCTCCAGAGGACTCTGTTGCACTGCATG
>VZSC01013377.1:16142-34115 GCA_013398225.1 Steatornis caripensis | reverse complement strand
TTTTTTTTTTTTTTTTTTTTTTTTTTGTGATTCCTCACACACGGCTAGGCAGAATTTTGATCTTTCTTAAATATTCTTTCTCTGAGGTGCCACCACCTTGGCTGAGGGGCTCAGCCATGCCCTGTGGTGAGTCCATTGTAGCTATCTGGAACCAGCTGTATTTGGCAGAGGGCAGCTCCGGCATCTCCTAACAGAGGTCATGCCTGGAGCCACCCCCACCCCCCCACCCCCCCCAAAGCCTTGCCACATAAACCCAAGTCATATGTGTGTAATTTCTTGATGCTTTGATGCTGTTCATATATATCAGATTATGTGACTAAAACTCTAGAAGAGGAAAACAACAGAGATTTTCTTAAACACAAAAACATTGTAGACTAATAGAGGCATTAGCAATTGATTTGCTTTCCATTAAAGCATCTTTATTTTTGATTCAATCAGAAATAAAATTATTTTATTTTATATACAAATGTATGTGAAAGAGAAACAGGTTGTCCCTTCACTATGTTTACTGAAAAAAGGACCTGTCATCACTAATGAAAGGCTAATAATCTGTGTAACATAGAAACAGGTATCAATTTGCTCAGTCTTCCATATTCATCTTAACTTGGAGTATATCTTTTAACATTAGTTGAAGTGTCTAGGCGAGTTATTCCCAATGGTTTTGTAGATGACTGTAATTTAAAAATTAGAGAGACTTGGAGTCCTGCTGTAAATCACTTCTTTTTAAATCATAGACGTTGCCTGAGAATTTAGGGATGATGTTAGGAAAACCAAAGCTCAGCTGAAGTTTGTATTTGTAAGGGATATCAAGGGTAACAAGAATAACTTTTACCACTATGTCTATACTAAAAGGCTGAACAAAGGAAATATAGCATCATTGCAGAATGGGATGGGTGAATTTAGTGACAGTGGACATAGTAAGACTGAGGTATTCAATACATTCCTTGACCCAGCCTTCACCAAGAAGGCTTCCCAGGCCTCTGTGATTAGTTCAAGGGTTTAAGAAGGAGAACAACCAGCAGTGGATGGGTATCAAGTCAGGGGTTATGTGAGACAACTAGACCTGCACAATTCCCTGACACTCAAAGGGATGCATCAGAAAAATGCTGAAAGAGCTATCAGAATTCCTTGGGAGGCAACTTTCTACCATCTTGCAAAGGTTTTGGAAACTAGAGGAGTACTCGGACAACAGAACATTGATAATAGTAGATTGATAATTGATAATAGAATTAACCACTTAATTGACATTTCTAGGACAGCACTGAATAATATTAATATTTCTTACACAAAATTTTTCATCTGAAGATCTGAAAGTGCTTTGTAGTGGGCTGGACAAAGCCCTGAGTTTCCTGGTCTCACCTCAGAGCTGACCCTGCTTTGAGCAGAAGTTTGGACTGGATAACTCCTGAGGTCTTTTCCCACCAGAAAAAAACTGGGAGCCTATGATCCTTAAAGATATAGAGTGGACAGTTTTCATTAGTTTGGAATTATCTATGCTTTTTAAATACTTCTGTGTGCTTAATGCTCAGGTTTACTTTAGGAATACAGTACCATTACAGATAATTTAGGGAAACTAGCTTGGTCAGACTTGATAGAGAAAAAGGTACAACCAAAGCAAGATGTTTTGATCAGCATTATGAATTCTTTGTGCCACCCTGAATGTCATTAAAACTGACATCAGTAGGAATTCATAAAAGGAAATTGAGGTAGCAGTGTGCACTTTGACACCCTTTAGGTGCTCAGTTCACTTAAACTGCTTACAAAAATGGAACAGAATCATTAACTGGTGAAGAGATGTCCTGTGTGGTTTGAACATATTATTTCCTCCCCTCTGCATTAGATTCCTCATCTATAAAGCTGGATAAATTGTATTCCTTTTTCAGAGTTATTTCAAATGTATTGTAAAAAGTTAATCAGGCTGGACTGTTTTATATGATAATATTTTTTTAAAAATACTTTTTTTTCCCAGAAATATGCATAACCAAGACATATTTATGGCAACTAAAGATATTAGTTTGCTTACATGGAACACTTACCACACAGTTCAGGTGGATGAGATTATTTGGGATATTTATGCCTCTGCCTTTGCAGAAGATGAAGAATCCTAGAGGGAAATATTCTGCACAGAAGTAAAAGCAGTTTGCTAAAAGGTTTTATTTTTCTTAGCAGATAGTCAAATAAATGCTGATTTTTCAAGTGGAACTGGGTCGAGGATATTTGGATAGATTTGAGCTCCAGATATATGCAAGTCGAATGTCTGAGCTCCCACTATGATCACTGTGAGCTATTAAGCTGCCCTACATTATACTCCTGAAGCTGTGGCGGGAGTCTGTTCCTTAAACACGGTTTCCTAAGGCCATTTTAGATGTCCTAATTTATTCCATCTGGCCTTTAACTGCTGCTCCAGAAGATAGTAGGTAAACTGGGTCCTCTGCCATATCTGCCAGCTCCATTTGAATGCATTGAATAACCTAAGGTGTCTCAAAAAATGGTATTCAATGTCTGAACTTAGGCAACTGTCATAGTTTGAGCCCAGCCAGCAACAAAGAAACATGCAGCCGCTCGCTCACTGCACCCCACCCCCACACACACACTCCCCACCAGGATGGGGAGGAGAATCAGAAGAGAAAGGGCAGCCCTTACGGTTAAGATAAGGACAGTTTAATGCAACATCACAGAGACAGAGAGAGGGGAGAACGATAACAATAACAACTATAATACTGAGAAGAGAGAATATAAATGAGTGATGCGCAGTACAATCGCTTACCACCTAGAATGGGAACCTGAGCAGCCCCATGCCCTTCCCGCCAGGCTTCGCACCTTGCCCGCAAGAAGTTGGTGGTATCCAATGCCTGCTTGGCTAGTTTGGGTCGGCTATCCCCCTCCCAGCTTTCTTGTGAAAATTAACTCTATCCTAGCCAAACCCAGGACAGCAACTGAATCACATATCTGAATATAACTACTCACTCTATACAGAATCTACTGGTTTTAATGGAAATTTAACCTAATTAATGTGTTGGTGACTCCACTATAGCTTGCTGTAAAGCTTCTATTTTTGTTTCTTTTTCTTTTTTGAAGAAGATAACGAGACTTACCTTACACTATAAAGCACTTTCAGACCTTCAGATGAAAAATGTTGCATAAGAACTATTAATATTATTCAGTGCTGCTTTAGGGATACCAATTAAGTGATTAATTCTACTATTACCAACACTGTTGCCATTTATAGTCACTACTAATGTTTTCGATATGAGGTTTCTGGGCATAAAAAAAAGTTGTTCTAAAGCGATCAAGTCTCTCAGTTATGTGATAAGACTATTAGAAATAATTTTTCATTACAGTCTGAAAATCAATATGTTTATTTATTAAAGGTTTCAGTATCATAACATAGCATAGTAACAATAATAGAATTCCCTTTCCCTACAAGGACGTAAACCCCTCAGTTACTTAAAGAACAATGTAGGCTTTCTTTATATCCACTGTTTCAAAGTAAATGTTTCAAAATTTCATGTTACAGTGCTTATGGTCTGTTTTCCACATCATTGGGTCTATAAGCTTACCCAAAACAGGCAACACTTTCTCCAAATCACTATGAAATCATCAGATATTAGGGCTTTAGTGGAGCTATCAGCATTCTATTTGTTTCTTAGGTATACAAGCCCCAACTTTATTCCTTCTGTCTCAAGTGGAGATGTTTATACTCAGTAGTCTGAAGAAGCATGAGAACTGAAAGAGAAACGTGCATTTTAATACTTGAGAATATAAGCATGCATATGAAAACACACACACACACACACACACGTACATACACAGATTTTTCCTAAAAATGGTCATAACTTTTTCCTCCTGAGTGAATAAACTAGGTATTTGAGATTAAGAGTTGAAGAAAAAAATAACTTTATCAAATAAGTTTTGCTTGCAATGGAGGATCAGCATACAAGTCATAAGTTTATTGCATCTCTCTGGGGTAATTTTTCATTTCTATTCATAAACATGTTTCATGGAAGTAGCCAAGTTATCATTTTACTGTCATTCAATCCACCCTTCTACACATATCAGACAGTGACAATTTGTGTGCTGTTCCAAAAAAAGTGGTAATGTAATGTACTCCAAATGTGTTTCAAAATACATCAGAACGAAAGGCCAAATGATTTTATATACCCCTTCATTGCTGCATTTATTCTGATAATAAGATACATGGGGTGTGTGAGCTGAAAGGTGGGAAATCTATTTCTACACGTCTTGCAAACTAAGAATCAAAAACTACAGCAAGAATTTAGACATAAAGTCAGACAGGTAGGTGTATTATGAACAAAAATTCCCTTACCATGTAAAATTATTTTTTTTTCTTATATTGCTCATTCATTAAAAAATGGGACATAAATGCTCTTAACATACTCACAGAGTTCAATTTCTTACACTTCTGCCCTCTTTATTTTGTCCTTATAATTAATCTGTTTCTCATTTAATTTTAGCCTTTTAGCACACATTTCAAGGGTTGGTTTATTTTTTCTTCCCTATCCTCAAATACTTGAAGACATTCTAAGGTAAATCCTCTTAGTTCAGCATTGCTATGGTAGTGGAAGGCATGACAAGTCTTTAATTACAGCTGTCTTCATTGTATCTTTTACATATGTTTTTAATTTCTCAGGCATTTCTCTTTTAATATCATTTAGCGATTCCATTATTGCTGCTAATTTTACTCATTTGAGAAGCCATTAGGAAATGCTAGGCTAATTAAGATGGATTTCAGTGGTAAATGAGATTTATTTCTTCATTGTGAAGGAAGAATAAAAGAGGAAGACTAAAAAAAAAAAAACACGTGTGTATTTGTAACAAATTATTGAAGGAAAAGTATTGAGTATATACTTAAAGGAATATTGTTTCCTAGTGCACAGAACAGTGGACTGGTACCCAGGGACAAGATTTTCTGTTTGTTTACTGGACTACCTTGGGTAAATTATCTCACCTTACTAGGTGTCTTTCTCCTAGTCTGTTAAATCATATTTCAGTGAAACATTCTTCTCATTCTAAATCCAAAACACACAGTATTATACCAGCTACTGTGAAGAAAATTAACTCTATCCCTGTCGAAACCAGGACAATCCAATTGGATCACACATTCTGAGAGTATGTTTGGATGTTAATAGGTATGTAAACTTAATCTGGATCTGACTACTGGAGGAATTTCAGCTTCAGTAAACAAAAGCAGAGTCATTTTTTTCAGTACTGAAGTTTAATAAGGGTCATAAAATCTTAGCTTCCCATTACATGACAAAGCAGTCAACAATATTATTTTTCTCATTGCCTATTTTACACCTGGTGACTGGTAACACTGAATGTAAGAAATGTGTATGTATGATGCATTCACTAATTTTCTGGAATGATAGAGAATTTATTAAATGGAGTGAAAAGTTGATTGAATTAGCATTTCAGGCATGAAACAAAGATCGTCTAAAATTTTGTGTATTGTTCCTTGACAAAATATCAAAGCCAAATCTACAAGTTTTATACTGTACTGAAAGGGTCTTCTGCAACTTGCAACCATACACATAAATCTATGTCTAAAGTAATGCAATAGGTAAGTCCTGTGCAACGATAAGGACGTAACAACTAGCAAATCAGTTTCAGAAGTCTGTTCTTCCATCTCAGGAAACATGTTTTATAAAGTAAAAGATTCTAGCAAAAAAAGACAAATTCAGGATTAATGTAACTGAATGATAAGTAAAAATAAGTACACTTTAAAGATACTTAAAACAAATAATAAAATCTGTATATGTTTCCACTTGGTTATGATGGTAGGTAAACAATTTTAACTTCAAGAATTATATCTAGCTTTGTATCATCAACTTGACAACAAGTACTCATTAAATATATTATTGGCAGATTTTTTACAAACTTTCCCCTTCAAATTAAGTGTGGTTTCCTTGAGATGTTCTCTTTATACAGGCCGAATTCACAGTAAGCCTTCAATAAATATTAGATAAATTTCAAATCAATGCAGAGTCAATTGCTTTGCTTAGAAAACATCAATCAAGAAGTTTGCACGTATATTTGATAGAAGGGCATGCAATTGAGTGAATGCGAAATAGGTAGGTGGAAATACGAGTAAGTAAAATCCTCTCCAGAAGAAAAGCTCTTAGTACATTATTTACTTCTATTGGTTGTGGCATCAGTGACAATACTAGAACAGTCTACTAGTCTACTAGTGGTGGCTTTAAACCTTTACAAGCACACACTCATCTATTTTAAGAGTAATTAGTAAGATTTGAAAGACAGACAATGAAAAGATCAGGTGCAGAAATTTGCTTCAGAAACTTTAATTTAATAATCCTTTTTGTATAAATTCTGATCCTGTCTTTATTTGCATGAACTTTTCCCATTATGCCCATGACATAGACAATGTTGCCTTAATAAGCAGCTCCTCAATTCTTTTGTTTCCTCAGTATTCAAAGTGTGGCTGTAGGCTTTATTTACTTTATGCTAATCTAGAGCTGTTCTAAATTCAAAATTATTATTTCACGTGGTTCCTTTTTACCTTTTATTCAAACAGTATGGGAATAGTCTGTTAATTAGGTGGCATGTACTATGGCTACATCACTCTGAAAGAAATATTACTACCCTGATCTTATGAAGAGTGAAGCCAGACCCAACAGCATTATCTTCAACTGCTCAATTTGACAAACTTACGGCATGATATTTCAGACTATGTAGTGTGCAGTATTCTATACATTCAAAGTCCATTTACTCAGCATTTCTACAAAGTAATATTGCTATTCGTGAGTACCCCATAAAATGAACATTATTAGGAAGACACAAAAGTTTGTTTGTGTTATAGTGACTATGTTATAAGAATGAATTAGTTATAAAAAGCCTTAGGTAGCTATATATCATTTAGCCAGTACTTTAGATGTCTAAGTAAACAGCAAATTTCTCATCACGCATCGCTAATTCATAAGGCAGTTAGGGTATTAATCTGAAATAGAGTAGCCTAGATATCCTAGGTTTCCTTAGACAATTTTAGTTAGTGTAATTTCTCCACAACAATCCTGCAGTTTTGGGAAGTTTTAGATCTGGCACACATATCCAGCTTATATATCCAATGGTACAGTCTAGAGATATTAAGCACTTCCTGTGGTACTTTATGATCAAGTTACGGATCATTTAAACTTAAACAGACATACATAAGTCCACGAGATGAGATGTGATGCATTTGGAGGTGCTAAAATACATGGGTTATGTCACTGGGAAGTTGTGTTCTATCATCTGTGAAAAGTCGTGGTAATCAGAGGAAAAAAGTAAAATGTCAAATCTGACTTCAAAGAGAAACAAAGGAAGGTTCAGGGAGTATGGGCCAGTCAAACTGACTTCAGTCACTGGGAAAATTATGTAGAAATGTCCTCTTTGAAGCTGTTTCCAAACACATGAAGAACAAGGTGATTTTTAGCAATCAGCATGAATTTACCAAGGACAAATCATACCCGAACAACCTGATTGCAATCTATGCTGTATTGACTGGCTGTGTGGCTAATAGCAAAACAGATGATGACGTTTCCTAACTTTAGCAATATGTTTCACATGCTTTCTCATAGTATCCTTATCACTAGGGCTTTGAGTACACTAGTAAGACTTACTGACCCAGATTGGCCTCACCTAGGGCTGCCCACCCAAACACCTGACTCATGAGCAGAGGATCTCTATTTAAGCTCAGTCCTGACTTTACTTCTCTGACTGAAGTAAGTTTGAAGAGCATTGATCTGTAGTATGTTATGTCTATCACCCTGTTGAACCAGGCCTGAAGCTATATATTATGTTTTAACCATAATAATCACCTTCTTGGTGATTACTGGGCCTGATCTTAACCCTGGACCGGTGGATAGTCTTCCTGGTTTGACCTTTTCACCATAAACTTACCTGATGATTTGGACTTCCAGTTGGACTTGCCCTGCTACCCTGAATTGTCTTCCAGTCCTTGAACTGTTGACAGAACCTATTCCTGTTACCATTCTACTATGTTTGGCTGCTGATGGTACTGTGCCTTTTTTTATGAGCTCATCACCTAGTCAGTGTGAGACACTGATGAAAACCAAAACTGATTAGTCACACTAATTGATAACAGTATGTGGGAATGTGAGAATGCTTATTCCAGCAAGGTTATCTGATCAGAAACCTCATTATAAGGAAGGTGAAAAAGGAGGAAGACAAAAAACAAACCCTAAACAGACAGAGACATAGACCTGAGGAAACAAATATGGAGAAAATGACAAGAAACAAACCTTACCAGTCACACTAATTGATGGGTTATCGAGAAGCTACAGGTCCCACTTCCATGAATCACAGAATGGTAGAGGTTGGAAGGGACCTCTGGAGATCATCTAGTCCAACCCCACTGTTAAAGTAGGTGTGCCTAGAGCAGGTTGCACAGGAACACATACAGGCAGTTTTTGAATATCTCCAGAGATGGAGACTCCACAAACCATCTGGGCAGCCTGTTCCAGGGCTCTGTTACCTTTACAGTAAAGAAGTTCTTCCTCATGTTCAGGTGGAACTTCCTGTGTTACAATTTGTGCCCATTGCCCCTTGTCCTTTTGCTAGGCACCACTGAAAAGCATCTGGCCCTGTCCTCTTGACACCTGCTCTTTAGAAATTTATAAGCATTGGTGAGATCCCCTCTCAGTCTTCTCCAGGCTGAACAGAGCCAGGTCTCTCAGCCAGGTCTTTCCTTATGAGAGATGCTCCAGTCCCCTAATCAACTTTGTGGCCCACCCCTGGACTCTCTCAAGTAGTTCCCTGTCTCTCTTGAACTGGGCAGCCCAGAATTGGACAGAGCACTCCAGAGATAGCCTAACCAGGGCAGAGTAGAGGGGCAGGATCACCTACCTTGACCTGCTGGCCACGCTCTTCTTAATGCACCCTAAGATGTCATTGGCCTTCCTGGCCACAGGGGCACATTGCTGGCTCATGGTGAACCTGTTGTCCACCAGCACTCCCACCTCCTCCACAGAGCTGCTTTCGAGCAGGTCAAGCCCCAACCTGTACTGGTGCATGGGTTTCTTCCTCCCCAGGTGCAGGACCCTACACTTGCCCTTGTTGAACTTCATCAAACTCCTCTGCACCCAACTCTCCAGCCTGTCCAGGTCACGCTAAATGGCAGCACAGCCTTCTGTCAAGTCAGCCGCTCCCCACAGCATTGTATCATCAGCAGATTTGCTGAGGGTACACTCTGTCCCTTCATCCAGGTCGTTGATGAATACACTGAACAGGACTGGAACCAGAACCGCCCCCTGGGGAACACCACTGGTCACAGGCCTCCAACCGAACTCTGCAACACTGATCACAACCTGCTGAGCTCTGCCATTCAGACAGTTCTCGATCCACGTCACTGTGCACTCACCTAACCCACACTTCCTAAGCTTACCCATCAGGATGTTGTGGGAGAGAGCATCAAAAACCTTGCTGAAGTCACGGTAGACAACATCCACTGCTCTCCCCTCGTCCACCCAGCCAGTCATGCCATCATAGAAGGCTATCAGATTGGTCAAGCAGGATTTTCCCTTGGTGAATCCATGTTGACTACTACTGATAGCTGTCTTCTCCTCCACATGCTTAGAGATGACTTCCAGAATGATCCGTTCCTTCACCTTGCCAGGATGAAAGTGAGGCTGACTGGCCTGTAGTTTTCTGGGCCTTCCTTCTTGCCCTTTTTGAAGATTGGAATGACTTTGGCTTTCCTCCAGCCCTAAGGCACCTCTCCTGCTCTCCATGACCTTTCAAAGATGATGGAGAGTGATTTGGCAATAACACCTGCCAGATCCCTCAGCACTCGTGGGTGCATCCCATTGGGGCCCATGCATTTATGGGTTTCCAATTTGGCTGAATAATTTCTAACCCAATCCTCCTTGACCAAGGGAATATTTTCCTTTCTCTAGACTTTCTCAATTACCTCCAGGGACTGTGAATCTTGAGGCCCAGCCATAGCAGTGAAGACTGAAGTGTAGAAGGCATTCTGTAATTCCGCCTTCTCTGTATCCTCTGTTACCTGGGCACCTACCTTGTTCAGCAGTGGGCCTACATTTTCCCTGGTCTTCCTTTTGTTACTGATGTACCTGAAGAAGCCCTTCCTGTTGTCCCTGACCTTCCTTGACAGATTCAATCCCAAGTGGGCCTTAGCTTTCCTCGTTGCATCCTTGCATATTCTGATGATGTTCCTATATTCTTCCCAAGTGGCCAGTCCCTTTTCCCACATTCTGTAAATTTCCTCTTTCCCTTTGATTTTTTCTAGAAGCTCCTTGTTCTCCCATACAAGTCTCCTGCCTCCTTCACTTGATTTCTTACTCATAGGAATGCATCAATCTTGAGCTTGGAGGAGGTGGTACTTGAATATTAACCAGCTGTCTTGGACCCCTCTATCTTTTAGATTACTAACCTGTGAGATGAAGATGAACCTCTTACTGTGCAAGAGGTAAATTTTATTCTAGGGGTAATCCTTGACAGCAAACTAGGAGGAGTGAGCATTATACAAACCCATGCAGGCTCAAAAGGGGGCGAGGTGGAACAAAGATGGAGTATAGACATCAAAAGATTTTAAAAACAGCAGGCCGTAGGTAAAACAGGGCCAGTCAGTATGCTTGTCTGGCTGAGATCTGCACCTGATTGCCGCAGTTTGTCCTTATGAAACCTTTTCCTAACTCTGCATAATCTCACTCTGTCCTGTGTGTAGATGTTCTGCAAAGATTCTGTGCAAACTACTGGAGAGATTGGTGTGAGAGTGCTGTGAGCCAGCTACTGGAGTCGGAATGATGGTGTGGCTCCCCTGGCTATTGATGTCAGCTACAGGAGCCAGTGGGGGTTGATAACCTCCAACCACTGGTGTGGGAATGGTGTGTGTCCTAAAACTGGCTACTGGAGGGACAGAGGTGAGTGAGGCAAGTGAGCGGCTCAGTACTGGCAGTTGGAGCAGGACTGTGAGTCACAGCCTATGTGCCTGCTGCTGACTTCTGGAAGTGAGCATCTGTGTCTCCCCAAACGAGGTGTATGTGGGATGTTCACATGTATTCGCTGGCAAACTTCAAGGTTGATGTGCTGGCAATCAGGGGTGCTTTGGGTCCAGGCTAGGGTATCAGTTGGGTGGAGGGTCTGTGCCAATATTCAGACTGACCAATGAGTGTCAGGTGCCTGTGGGATGAGTGTGCGAGTGCTGTGTCTTTGCAGTGAGCACCGAGCCGGACCAGCTGAAGAACTGGGGACCTGTGGGGTGCGTAAGAGGGACCAGGATCTGGGCAGGGGTGACAGGCAGCAGAGGAGCCATGCTGGTGCCTGGGGGATCTGGGAATGTGAGGGTGCATGTGAACCTGGAGAGTGTGGTGTGTGTGCTGCACTGGTGATCTCCTGCCTCTGCCAGCCCAAGAGGAGTAGGAGACATGGCTTGTGTCTAGTGTGAGTCCTGTCTGTGGGTGCTGTTGTAGTCAGCATCTTATCTGTGTCAGGCTGTGTGACCGACTGTGTCAGTGTCTTCTGTGTGCGTCTGGAACACACGCTCAGCTTTGCTACTGGTTGAACCTGTTAAAAGGAATGCATCCTTCAGCGTAGGCAGAGACCTAGAGTCCCCTGGGCACCAGTCTGGACTCCAACAGATAAGTAAAAGGGAGTCTTGGACTGGGGCTGCTGGAAGTGACCGCACCTCTTCTAATATCTCTTAACACAAAGCAAATAATTATCTAATGGAGAATAGTATATATACATGTGGTCCTAATCTCAGTTCACAGGGCTATACATACAAACATGCCAAAAAGAGCATGGACTAGATGATCTCAACAGGTTCCTTCAAACCCGAACAATCATGTTATTTGGCAAATAAATTATCAACAGAGCAAATATTTTTGTGAAAAGGAGGACTTAAATTTACAATTGAAAGCAACTAACAGTGTAGCTGAAATCTGAAATTCCGATATAGGTCTTCAACTTGATTGCTTTATCTGTTTTTCATATCTGTATTGAGAGTTACGGTATTTATAAAAGATGTTATTGTATCTGTAGGGACATTGTTCACAGGAATTCATTAAATGATTTGTGTCACAGAGCCACATGAGGAATGTTGGGCAAAGCTCTTCAAATTTAGTAGTGCAAAGGATGCCTTTGAAATTAAAAGGAAAAAATGTGTATAATAATAAAAGTACTAGAAGTACGCATATGATACTGAAGCTATGCATTTATGGAAGCACTTAAAGCAACCTTGTTAACTCTTCTCCACACTGCCATAGACCTAAATGTCAAAACTACAGAATGAAAATGTTCACTAATGGAGCTTTGCAGACGTAGTGTTTTACCTTTAATGTTAATGCAACGGATTAAAGCACAGCTCCTATTCATAACAGAATATTTTAAAATTACTGTTTTACTCAACACAAACCAAAGGGTTTATATGAGTATATTTTGAGTGAATAAAATCGCGTGGCATCTTCATCTTATTTCCCCATAGCAGTAATGTACAACAGCTATTCAACAGCTGTTTACTGCCCATTTTATTAAAGAGTTCATAGGCAGTTTGATAATTTTTATCTTGGTAAATAGGTAATTAATTCCACTAAGAGCAAAAACAACTTCTGACATATGTTTTTCCACAAATGAGAATACATTATTATTAAATATAAAGTAAATTTATCGGAGAAAGATACCATGTTATTTCTCTGTCCTTATATACCAGAGCAGATAAAGAATTATGTTCTCTACATAAGATAGGTACTCAACTCAGAGAATACAAAGTATTCACAACACTTTGTGTGAAAACTAAAAGCTATGCTATACATGAATATTTGCAAGGATGGATTATCCTTCTCTCTCAAAGGAATTATTCTTTTCTTTGGATCTACTCAGTGTAGAACTGAATAGAGAGAGTAATTCAGAACATGAGTATATTCTTACAGTCACATCATTAAAATGCCTTTTTTTTTCACATAAAGTTCAGAAAGGACAAAAAATGGTAAATACTTCAATGGAAATATAACATGTGTCAAGCAGTGGAGCAGGTTGACCAGAAGTATTGTGCAGTCTTCATGCTTGGAGATTTTTAAGACCCAACTTGAAAAAATCTGAGCTACCTCATCTAATTTTACGGTTTATTCTGTTTTGAGCAGGAGGTTGGACTAGAGACCTAAGGTCTCTGAATTACTCGATGATGTATGATCCTATGAAACCTTTACTATATGATAAGTTCTTCTCCCCCTAAATGCACCTACTTGGAACATGAGCACGATTTTGGAGATTCTGAAATACATTTTGAAGTGAAATATGGGAAAAGAAATGTGTAAATATATTCTCCTGTGCGTGGAAACTGCAGCTGTCTGAGAAAAACACAGCAGATTAAGATAGACAATACAAAAATTTTTCTTTTTCTGGGGGAAATCCCTACTTGCTATGCATTAATACAAATCCAGTGGATTTCACCTGCTAACATCAGATTAGTTTAATTAGTTTAACTATACTGCATTTTATTTAATATTCTGTCACAACATACCGAAAACAAAGAATGGAAATCCAGTTAACTCTTAATTTCATAAAAGAAGTCTGGGATCTTTATAGCAATTACTGCTTCAGACACAATGCTATACAGGGTAGTGGCTTAGAAACCAATGCAACTCACAAACTTTGAGCGACTAAACCACCCTAAATGTTTTTTGTCAGTTTGTTTTTCGAGTTTGTTCTGCTGGATTGTTACAAAATACCACCGCAGACTGAAACTATAAAAAAAGTTAAGAGTTACAGAAACTACGAAGTGATGCAACTGCTGTCTGAAGTGGATTTGGGGAAGTTTTATTGTGATTTCAGTGACAGGTAGAATACTTATTAACATAATCTGAAAATAGGGCTATTGATTTTCAATAGTACATTTGGTTGCATATTTTAGATAAGGTATTACATTGTCAACCAGTTGTATTATGATAATTTTTTATGTATGAATCCTCCTGACTTTTAAATAGCAATCTGCATACTTTCCTAGAACACATACGGATTAATCCAAGAAGGACCACTTAAAATCTTTGTAAACATCTACTCTATATGGAAATAATAAAAAGAAAAATCCTAAGGAAATTGGGTGTTCAATTTTTCAGTGTGGAAAAATCACAGATTAATTTAACAAAACCATCCTGTAAAAATGATTCACTGGGAAATTCTCAAACTTTTGTATTTCTCATATGGCATATGACTACCATGTAATGTAACCCAAGATATTAAACTGAAGTGTAATATTGAATATATATAGAAACTGTACTGTAGTGATGTTTTGTTTATTTTATTTAACAGATTTTTATCAGCAGTTAACAATAGTGTTGATAAAAATAATGCAAATGGACAGGATAACAAAGATAGTTCCCAAGAGGATTATGTCATTGGTGTTGAATCTGAGGTTTTATAACCTACTTTTCCTACATTCTCCACCAATTTATTGCATTGAAATTACAACTGAGGTTGTCTCCACCAGGATTTTTTGCACCACAGATAGTATGTTTTAAGTGGCACAAAGTGGCATACTCTGTATGCAAATTCACAAATGTACTGTTTAATTCCAATCTAATGGTCTAATAAAATAATAATTATTAATCCAGAAGTAATTCTTACAAAAAAAAAAAAAAGAAATTATATAAGACAAAAGATTGCTATTAAAATAAAGGTCTTCTTAAAATTATTAGACATGCATTTTATTTACTTTTTTTTTGTATGTTTTACATATATGGGTACCTGATCTCTGTAAATGCTGAAATACCTACCTCCTAAGGCTGTATTCTGTCAATAAGCATTACCTAACCTTTGGTGATTTATTAATTGTCCTGATATCTCGTATCATGCTGTTTTCACACAGAGAAAGGACTTCTTTGACTGGCATTCTTATTCTAAGATCCAACACAGCAAAAACAGAGGACTGTGAAATCTGTAAGTTATAAATATATTAGTTAGGTTATAATTGGTATCAGTTTGCCTTGAGTCTGAGTGGAAGCATACATTTAGACTTGTCAGAGTGACTAAGAGCATAAACAATCTGTAACACTGTAATGGCATAGCTAAACACAACATAAGCATTTTACAAAAGTATGTGAGAAATATGACCACCAATGGGTCAAAGACTTGTATAATTGCACTTAAGGGACATTTAAAAACCATGTGAACAGTGACCCATACAACAATTTCCAAGACAAAGAACAAAATAAGCACAAGGGACTACAAAAAGACAGAGCACCCTGCTGAGCGCACCAGAAAGATGACTGCAAGACTGAAAACAAGATTAATCAGCATCAGGAGCAGGCAATTAGGGGACGGTGAGTGAGGAGCACAAGAACACCAGGCATAAGTAAGGAAAACTGGAGAAGAGAAAGGTCACTTGTTTCACTGCTCACTTTTTTGGCACTATTTAGCATCACCTCTGCTGTGACATATACTCATAGCTAATTTAGAATATAAGTCTTAAGAGCTAACAATTTTTATAAACGTGGTGATAAACAGTGATAATGATTAAGAATTAACCATTAGCACCAAATGTCTTGCTAATGAATGAATACTTGTTTTGCTCTTGAAGTTTTGCTCTTGAAGTTTAAAAACTGGACTAAATTAAGTCTTTTGAATGCTCTCATCACAGAGATATCTATTTCCAAACTGATATGTGTGTGTATATACACATACACACAAACACATACATAAATATATTCAGTCACAACACATATTTCACTCTACACAGGATATCTACATGTTATTGCTACATAGCATTTACTGAAATGTATCAAAATTACTATGATGATAGGCTTTACACCACACAACAGTAGAACATGAAGCTAATATGAAAACAGTTTATGTTATAAGGCAGTTACCATTACAGCTACACAAACTAAAACAAAAGTCCAGGTGGGCTGTCAAAATTTAAAGCTGGGTTGGCTGTTAAACAAATGACAGACGCTATTTGTTAACCCCCTCCCTCCCCAAAATGGGGGGAAAGAGAAAAGGGAAAGAGACTTATGGGTTAGAAAAGTTAAAACAGCTTTAATCTAACTACAGTAATAATGTATTATAATAATAGGAAAAATAATAATGAAATATGTACAAATATACAAATATGTACAAAACCAATATCAAGCTCGCCCCCACCAGTGACGAATACATTACCTGGACTCTATGGGGCACGCTCCAGGAAAGTCCAGGACTCTACTCAGCAGCAGGCAGGAGCTGGATTCAGGAATGCACAGATTGGGTTCGAAGCCAGAAGAATCGGACAGAGTCCTCCTCGGACGCCGGCCATAGAAGAAGAGAGCGAGACCCTCGTGATCCCTCAGCTTTATACTGAGTATGACGCGTATGGGATGGAATACTCCCTTTGGTCAGTTTTGGGTCACCTGTCTGACCCGCTCCTCCGCACCGCAGGGTTGCAGCTGTGACCACTTCCCTGCTCTTTCAGTTCCAGCGCACAAGAAAGTCAGCAGAAGCAAGCATCCACCTTGGTCTCCATAGGGATAACTATAAGCAAGAGCCTTTCTGCATACCATTGCTACTGATGTTCCAGCACTAACTATAAACACCGAGCCTTATCACTGCTAGAAGCAGCTACTGTCTGTAAAACCATGCAGTTAATTTCAGAGAGTGCAGCTTCTCAGAAGAGACTTAACTAAAAAAGCAAATTTACTAAAAGAAAATTGCTTCTGTCCTGGCCCAAACCAGGACAAAGGCAAAGATAAATTCAGAAAAAAAGCCTGACAAGTCCTTGTCCCGAGGCCTTTCAGAGTGACTAAAAACTTGTGGCCTGCAACAATNAGAAGAGACTTAACTAAAAAAGCAAATTTACTAAAAGAAAATTGCTTCTGTCCTGGCCCAAACCAGGACAAAGGCAAAGATAAATTCAGAAAAAAAGCCTGACAAGTCCTTGTCCCGAGGCCTTTCAGAGTGACTAAAAACTTGTGGCCTGGCAACAATAATGCAATATTTCTTGGGCTACCAGCCTCAGTGCACAAGACAAGGTACATCTGCCTAACATCTCTTTTCTTTGTTAATACTACACAACAATTTGGCTAGTACAGACTTGGAAAAGAAATTCAGATATGTGCATCCTGAAATATGCTGAGACTTCGCTGTTCAAATGACATTATTCAATACAGTCAAACCTGTGAAATATATTTCATTTAATTCACATACGTAGGTTCAGAGTGAGGGAAGTAAAATTGAATATGCAGGAATGACATAATTTGATGTTGAAGATACGCATATCTGTGATACCAACTGGACAACGTGAATTTTGGAAACCCTAGCAGTGATCATTGTGCCTGTGTCTGAAAGAGCAGTCTCTAGAACCGTTGTAAATTAAATTTGCTCTACCCCCTGCCAGTTTTCTAGCCACATAGACTGAAGCTTTCTGTGGGTTGCTTGCAGACAGCCCGTGGTATCTGCACCTGATGAGAAGTTTGTATATTGAACATGTTTGGGCATAAGAGGGTCCTGTGCATTTTGAAGGATGTGCACTGATTGTACTAGAGACTCCTCTTGAAGGCTCAGTTTACACAGAGCACACAAGTGTGTTTAGTATATTCAATAGTCGTTAAGACTGTTCTCAAAATGCAGTGTAGATAAAGCTTGTATTTATATCAGAGGCATATAGTCTAGGTACCTACACATATATGTATAATTCTCAATAAATAGATAATTAGGGCAAGTAAAATTTTCTTTTAAAAAAGTAGTTTGGAGAAGTAGCTAATCCTTTAACAGAAATTATTTGGAAATGGAATAAATTTTGAAGAGTTGCATAACCATTATAGAGAAGATTTCTGCTTTCACTTTTGAAAAGTCTGTGATATTTCTGCAGTTAGTTACTTCATTACCCCCTTGTGTTCTCTAAAATTTGTATCTAAATACATTACATATAGATAGCCCCAAATCACAAGTCAATATTTTACTGAACTGTTATAATTTTGTTAAGAAATGCATGACATTGATTGCATAATT
>VZSC01013363.1:0-72255 GCA_013398225.1 Steatornis caripensis | reverse complement strand
AAAAAAGAGAATAAAGTTATACTCCAATTATTAACTAGTACTTAAACGGCAAAGAATATGATCAATTCTGTATGCAGTGCTTCATAAAGTATGAGAAAACCATGAAGGTTATTCATCTACCACTTGCCATTTAACTGATCGGAGGCAGATAACTTCTCAAAAATCAATACTATCCTCAAAGCAGTGAATAAGAAGTTAGACTTATCTGAATACTCTGAGAAGCAGCTTGAGCACCCTTTTCCCCAGTGCAGGTGGTACCACAGGCTGCCCGTACGCCATCCCGCTCTCTGCAACCGGCTGCGAAATACCTAGCTGTATTCCAAGGCACAATGCACCATCGCCCTCTTGCACAACATTTCCACAAGCAAAACCTGTCCCGATAAGGAAGGACTCTGGTGGGCTGCCCTGGATTCTTCTATCCACACAACCTGAGGAATTCATATTCCCAGAGTTCACCAGTACAGACGGACACAGCAGATCCGAGAGGAAACAGGAACAAATTTATCAGAATTTCCTCCCATGCTTAGTCAACAGAATGAAGCCTGGAAAATTGAGTTAAGCACATTAAGTGTCAGTTCTTCAAGCCAAGGAGTAAAGTGGACAAAGCTCAGTGACAGGAATCAGCAAAGAACATACAAGTCATCCCAAGCTTTTCAACCAATCTTCACTTTGACCGGAAAGATGCACTGATGCCTGTTGAACATTATCCGAGCTGTCATACGCTGTCGGACTGTAGGCAAAGTTTTGATTGCAGCACAGAAAGCAAAGGAGCTGAACTGGGGGGAAGAGTACTTAGCTCCCAAAATAGACAACGTTTGTAATAAGCACTCTGCTCAATTAGAGATTTTCTTAAAAGAAGTTGTTGCCTGATACAGTAACCCTATGGCTGTCAATTAGAGACATTTCTAAGACAAGCAACTGTCAAATGGTCACAACCAACTCAAAATAACAAAAAGACATACTGCTCTAAGTATCAGGTTCAGCCTCTCTTCCATTTGATTTCCAAGAAAACAAAGCATAAAACCCCACGTTTTAGCATAAACAAACTTTCTGATGGATTAAAGACATGCAGAGCAGAATAAATAGAGGAAATCCTTACACATTATGTTGGGTGCTTCCAGAAAATTAGTTTTCTATTGAAAATTTTTTTAAGAGTAGTTTCCACAACTAGACTTCAGCAAGTTATTTGCAGTGAACAATTTATTCATCACATTTAGCCTAGAATTACCCCTAAATGAAAATGAGCTAAAAGAGTTACATTACACAGAAATAGCTTCAGCTAATCCTTTATGATGCACCAGGGATACATGCAAATTAATTTGCTTCTCAAAGTTTAAAACACTGCATACTGTAGAATCATTTTATGATTGTCTGGCAAATTGTTGTAATGTTTGTTTATGCCTGATAATACGCACTACAAAAACGGCAAGAATTTAACAACAGTGTACCAAGGGGACTTATGAAAACATTGTAATTTGTTCAGCATAAAGTAAGAGAATCAAGCCATGTAAGGATGGATTACTATAAAATATTGGGAATATCTGCAGCATCTCTATGGAAAAACCTCTACAGGAAAATTCCAATATAGGTTGTCTGAAGATTTTGTTTTATACCATATCAGTGGTTCATACAGAAGCTGCTCTCTGGAGAGCTTCTGAAATATTTTCCTTCGGGATCTATCTGCAGTAAATATTCCTGACAGCAAATGGGTTTATAACCCAATGATGATTTGTTTCATGAAGAAAGCCCAGAAGCTGGACCATCTTTATTTGACCAGGAAAGGAAAAAGGGAAGGAAACAGAAGCATCTCCTTCCCCGAAGTACTTGTGTACCAGTACCAACAGTTAAGGACCACCATCCACTCGGCTCCAAGCAATTTCCTAGTACATAACATTATTTAGAGCTAGTACTTAATGCAGATGACAACTCTTAACAGTTGACTACTAATTAAACCACATCTTCTTTAGAATGCATACTTCTGCAAATGACTGCCATCAGCTGCAGAGTCATCTACCAGCCTAGATGACTTAGTAGGAATTAAAAAATAAATACCTGAAGTCATACTGCCATCTCAGTGAGCTGACAGAACCTCCAGATATTTTTCTGATGATTGGCAGTACAGAAGCAAGGAGCTATTCTGTAAGTCATGGCTTTTTTGTATAAAATCAAGTAGCAAGAGCATCAGCCACAGCCACGAGAAGCACTCTGATATAGCCATTGTGGAGAGGAGTCAGATACCATCTGCAGCTGAAGATTAAAGACAGCAAAAGAATCTAATAGCGTGATATACACTAAATTATGACCTTGAGTCTTGGTTTCTGCTCATCTTTGCACCTCTACAGCAGTTTGACATCTGAACCACATTTTGCAATAGCAATGTTTTTACCATTATATGTCTATGATACGTCTTAGACAAAAAGCCCACAGAACAATATACAGCCAACGCCCTGCCTCCATTTCTGTGCAAATGCATCAGAAATGGAGCGGACTCCTACGTGGTTTTGAAATATTTATCAGATTATAGACATTACCAGAAATCAATGCACTAGTATTTATATCATAATTCCAGGCCAGAGTAACTCCATTTATTGCTACATAATGAGCTCTTTCAATCGTGGACTTGTCAGGTCTCATGGTCAACCCCCACAAACACAAGAAAGGAGCAAACTCTTCCTCCTTTCATCTTTCTCCTTCTCTCCTTCACCTGTTTTACTTGGATGGCTAAGATTTCAAAGCTAAATGTACCCTAAATATAAAGCTGTAGAGAAATCAGGAAACAAGAACAACTATCTAGATACTAAATAGAGAATTTACTAGTGGACCTTTTGGGTCGTATTTATGTCTGCTTGGGCATCTCTCCTAGTCCTGAGTCACTTCAAATTGAAGAAACAGAATTTATTCCACATGATATTTTCTTCTACGTCAAGTGTCACACAATGATTATGATAAAGCAAAGGCTGAATATGTACTTATATTACTTAGCAATTATTAAAAGACAGGTCCCTGTGATTACTGCTTAACAGACATGAAAGTGAATTCATTACTGGAAGACCATTGCCACTGACTGAATATCTGATCAGCTTTGGCAGATCAAAAAAGCATATTAAATGAGTAATCAAATGATGAAGTGTATAATTTGTATAAATTACTAAAGGACAACCTCCCCTTCTAACCAAGATGCTCGGCTTTACAGAGATTATTTACATAGTTTCACACGGCAGGCAAATCCTTTGTTACCGCAAGTCACACTTGTGGAGGGAATGATTGTTACAACAGACTGAAAAAGATATTGACTTGAATAAAAGTTTTCTGTGTTCTGCCCCACGGTTCCACAGCACAGTACTACTATGACAGGTTTAGATTCTAACTGAATAGTTTAACCCATACGTCGCTATTTCTATTTTAAAAAAAATAAAAAACCTCCCAAAAACGTGGAAGACCTCTCAGTATGGACCAAGAAGGCAACCCAAGATATTCTAGAACACAAGCAGTATAGTGTGCTTATATTCTCTGATACATTTTTGGTCAGATAGTGGAACACAGCAGTATTATTTTTAGAAGCACTGAAGACATCAGTAATGAGCTAGCCCAATATAACCTAAAAAAAAGAAAGAAAAGGTTCTTCAGGCACCAAAATGTTTCAATTGATATTTACATAGTTCACAAAAATAGGTGGGCTTTTCTTTGTCATTGAAGTTATTATGAAAATCAAAAAGCCACTAAAGTATTTCATAAATAGGCAGCATAAACCTGAAAGATTCAATTTTCAAAGAACCACAGGTTAATTGGAGACAGTAGCCACAACTTGCTGGCCACTTATTTATCAGATTATAGAAAAGAAATAGGTAGCAGCAAGGAAGTTATTGTAGAGATTTGATTCATAAATTTGAGCATAGCACGTGTAACAAAAACATAATTATAACAGTTTCTTCAAATTTATTTTAAACAGCTTTTGCATATTCTCCAGAATGCCTTTCAGCAAGTCTTGCTTATATCTGGCAAGCACCCAGAAAGTTGTGTCTTCAGAAGGACTGATATTTCAAAATCACCTAAATTTAGAAGTTGTCCACTTCCCAATGAAGTTATATTTTCCCAATTTTTTAATTATTGGGCATGTCTCTTGTGGATAAGGCTTTCTTTCCTCTGCATATATTCAACAGCAATGAAAACTATTGTTATTCAGTCTGATGATTAGGAATTTAAACCTTATGTTTTCATTTTTCAAAGAGGCAAATAAGGTGCACAGAAACCAGCCGAATTTATCAAGTGAATTAGAAAATTACCGATCAGATCTGAAGGTAAATTTCCAACATTCTGGTTGCTGGTCTTTGGCCCAGTTATACATCCGTTTTTTAACTAAAAAGCCCTTGAAGTCCCACACTGCCCCTAAAATATTATACTCTCTCCAAAATTTATTCTCACACATAAGCACATGCTTATATGCAAGCACCACTATGGGTAGATTTTTAGTAAAAATACAAAAATGATATATCAACATCAAATAGTTCAAACTAAGAAAACTTTCGTGGTCCTCTTAATATCTTTCTTTGCTGTGTACCTTGGTTTGGATGTTTTGATTATCAGTGTAAACAACGCTTCTGCTTATACATCATCTTTGAGACCCAGTTGACCATTATTGTTTATTATAAGCATGAGTGGACAAAGATATTCACCTTGACTTCTGCTTCAGTTAAAATGCAATCAGGACGTAAGTATACGTTCGCACAAAACTGCCAGCTGTGAATATCTTTAAAGATGAAAACTTAAAAATATACATGCTTGAATATGCTGCATGTGTAAGCTTCCAACAAACAAGTAGCAGCGTATTTATTTAAATAATTTTGAAGCTACAAAATTCAATTATTCAATTGCTATTTCAATTTCATTACTAAGTTCTATTAGAGAGTAGCATTCAGTTATGCTGTTTGTTACAGAATAATTGCACCTAGTTATCCACAATCTGTAATGAGCCTCAGAAAAAGTCAAAGGATTAGTATAAAACTGGCATTTTTCACTCCCCACCCTTCAATGCCCAGGGCAGTCTAGAAGTCCAGTCACTGCCTGTTTGACTTCTGGTGCTCTATACCAAACCATTAGCTGGCACACACAACAAAATGCAAATGCAAAGCAAATAAACAGAACTAGAAACAACGGCATAATCAATGATAAAGGCATAATCAAGCCAGTGTTCTACCACACACATAGCACTTGTAGTTCAGCAACTTCTTGATTTTGGGATCCCCCATAGATTTGTCTTTAAAGAGAGAGCATATATAATCATCCAATAATAAAATAGTTGCAGTATACCAGAGTTTCCTAGAAATGCATACTTGGAGCGGCACAGCTGCTTCTGGTTGTGACAGTCAAGTTAAACAATATTTTCAGAAAGGCATAGTTCAGTAAGTACAAGATCACAGACAAATTTTCCTCTGCCTTCAGTTACCAGTTAACAACATTTCATAACTTACATATCACACATCCTTGCACAGCCCTATCAGTGAAGTCTAGATATTTCTGATATCCTACTTCAGAACATGCACTTTAGCATCAGGCTGAAAGCTCTCCTCTCCAATATTTCAACATCACCATTTTTTCTTACCAAGTTCCTGTTTGGTCAAACTAGATGTACATAATCTATGTTTCCTCCCTGACCAAACTTGCAGCATCCGTTAGAAGTTTTGTTTCTTCGAATAATAGCTAAAATCCTTTCTCACTTAGATAAGTTGACATATATAATCTACTTCTGAAGCTTCGTTTCATTCCTACTGCTTTACACTCAGCTTTTTCTCTTCTTTTTCTCTTCTTTTTCTCAGTGTGTATCTTTCTAAGCTCTCCCAAGATCAATTTTCTATCATAAATAATGTACGCACATGCCTGGAACACCATACTGAAGCAAAGTGAGTAGCAACCACGTGAAAAAGACCAAATACACACAAATTCAATAGGCTGAAAATTGGCTCAGAAGTTCTGAATTTTAGCAAATACTTGAAAGCAATTTCTTGAACAGAAAACATTTACAGAAAGTTCTACTTTCATCTCAGTATGTTTGTTTATTGTCATGGTTTGATACATTGCAACTTGGAATTTCTGTGAGGTTGATTGGTGAAGGGACACTCCAGTTCGAAATTACAAGATTTTATTTTTGCCACTTAAGTTAAGCTAGAATAAATAAATTACGTCACTAAAGGTAGACAATTATAAAATTTATTAACATGAAGATTTCAGATTCTGAGAAGTAGGATGCATCTAGCAGCACTGGTCATACCAGGTTATGTATACAGTCAAAGCTAATTACCGAGGCACTCTCTACATTCAGTGGAGGCTGACAGACACCAGATGACATTTTGTTCAGTAGATCAATTAAAATTAGACAGACAGAATCTGCCTCTTAAAATGCCTGATATTCTGCTTAAACACAGAGGAAGTTCCAGGCAACTATCTTAAACTAATGATACAACTTTCAGACAGTTGAAAATAACTGAGATGAATGCACA
Source organism: Steatornis caripensis (assembly GCA_013398225.1). NCBI lineage: Eukaryota > Metazoa > Chordata > Aves > Caprimulgiformes > Steatornithidae > Steatornis > Steatornis caripensis. Next base: position 65,761 of record VZSC01013363.1, on the reverse strand, counting down.
TATGACTTTTAAAGAGTAACTGCACTCTTCTTAAAAATTCACAAGTCACTATGATTAATAACATTGGTAGATTTTCATAATTATGACAGGGTGCCTTTTTCTGCAGAAATCCATGGCAAGTAAAAGGGAGTAGCATACACCACCACTATTCAAAACAGCTTCTACAGCTCCTAGACCATGGGCAACCTCTGGATAACTAATGCCATATGAAAAGTATTTTCATGACTTAGTCTTATTCTTCACTTTAAAGACAAGACATAAGCTAAGTTTACTGCTACAGAAAAAAGATGAAAAGTATTTGCCCATAACAAATTCTCATTTATTGCATTCATGGACCGGAGAAAGTATTATCTGCACCACTATCTGGTAACAGATAAACCGTGATACTTACTGAATTCAACATGAAGAAGTTTCCAGATGTAAACTACCTGAATAGCACGTGGAGGATGACAATTACAGAAAACCTCATCCCATCACCCCATCACAAAGCAGAAGAGATTGCTGCTTTCAAAATATTCCCATTTTGCCAATTAGTCAGTAGTTATTCAAGGTAGAAATTTAGTAACTGCTGTTAGAGTATAACGCAGAAGTTGTATTGCCTGTATCCAGCACCTAATGCCAAGATACATAGGTCCCTGGTATTTTAATTTTTTCTCATTAAATTGGTGTGCAAATAGCAACCTGTTTTGACTACAGATCTGTCAAATCAGTAAGTTTCTTTGTAAATGTGTATCATCCTATCTGCAACTTTCCTAGGTATGTTCCTTTTCTAACTAGGAGATACAAATAACAGGTGTGCCCTAAATTGAGAGAATCTATTAGAGAGGGACCAGACTTACTAAAATCACACTATTACTTCTCACATCTGATTAGAAGGCACAAAAAACAACCACAAAATCACTTTAAGAAATTATATATGTTTTACGTACTTCCCTTGTCACACCAGAAAAATTACAAGCAACTGACAACACCCAGAGTCACTGCGCATAAAAGCATTTTTCAACAAGAGCTCAGATTTCTACTCAACATAGTTAAAGCACACTGCTTCAAGGAGGTCTCCATGTCCATGTGAGATCCTGTAACAACAGAGACCTTGGTGAACTTCTAGTTCTTTTTTTCCATTAAAAATTTACCTATTCTAGTGCCAGGACAAGAGCCAGTAAAGGGCATCTTTTGCTTTAGCATCAGGATTCTAAAGTCATTCAATTCACATGTAAATACATGGAAAATATAGTCAAACTCCTCACTGTGCCTGACTAAAGGGCTTCTATTTTAAGGTTTATTTTGAACTAGAATTTAATACTTTCTAGCCTCTGCCCTAAGTATAAGTCACAGCAAAAATTTAAACACCAGTGAAAACTGGAAAATTTCCACAGCCTTTCACAAGCTGTACATTAGACCCTTGCAAATTTTGACATCGCTTTTGGTTATGTTTCCAGAAATGCTCTCAGAAAACATTTCACCCAATAAGCCTGTTATCAAACCGAGACAACCACCCACACTAAAATTGTCCCACCAAGGAGTTCTGAACTCTTTATAATCAGTTTTAATTGACCACATACTTCATCTTTCACATGGCGAGTCCGTCAGTGAACACTTAAGTGATATGGACCCTTCATGTAAAACACCTGATCCACGTACCGCTTCCCACATCAATAGCACACACCGAGATGTCCGCGAATGCTAAGCAGTTCAGCACAGTTTAGCATTAGGGTATTAGATACTAACATGCAGCCTTTGGCTCCTATTGGCTTTTTAAGTCTTTGAAATATTTTCTGTAGGAAAGCGCTTATTGGTAAGGTGGCTATTCTCCAAATAATTTCTTACTTTGTTAAAGCCGTAAGTGATGCACGGGAGACAGAAGCTCAGTAAGGATTCAGTAGCTCGAGTTGCTTTTGCAATCTACAGCGTAAAATAAAACTGAGGACTTACAGTGATACAATACCAAGTAGTCAGTGGTCCCTTACACATCTAAGCGTAACTGAAAGAACAAGCTAATTTGTAAAGAAAGTTTAGTAACATCCTCAGCACTATCATGCATGCTCTGTCACACGTAGCAGTCCAAATCCCAGATAGAATTGGAAAATGCAGTATTGATCGAAAAACCAGAATATTCATCAAAAGTATTGGAAGCACCAGCTATCTAATTAAGTGATTAATCAGAAGGAGTATGACTGCTTTAGCATAAGCATCTGGGAGATGTTGAACTTTCATTAACAATATTTGCATTTATAGGCATTGTAATATATACTGACAGAACTGAAGCACTGGCTGAAGGTAGAAAAACATGTTTACGAGCTTGAGAAAACTGCATTTGGTCTTCAAACTGTTTTCAACCCTAAAAAAGTGTCTTGTGGAAACAAGCATGAGAGTGAGAGCTTGTAAAAACTATGCACAGTAAATTAGGAAAAATAGATTTAACTGAAGGCAGTTGAACTTGCAAAACAAAAATTGAGAGTATAATCAAAATGTCTCCACAAAGTGCTTTTCCCAGGTAACATCCAGGCAAGACTTCGTAAAGTAACCAGATGAGTTTTAATTGGTTAACATCACATCATCTTAAGCGACCTCGCAGAGAATTGTGTCAAAGGACATATTCCCATTCCTTATGAAACTGCACCATATATTGGTTTGACTGGAATTGCAAATACAATTTTACATTTATGAAGATAATCATCAAAACTCTCAGGGATTACAGTGAGAAACTGAATTGCTTGTTATGCAGATTCATAATAAAGTACCTCTCATCAAAAGAAGCAGTGAGAGTGCCATTGTGTTTCTACTTCATCACAACTTCTCCATCAGGAAAATTAAGCAATGGAACATTTGGGGAGGAATGAGGGCAAGCGTTTTTAGACTATTATAGCAATGAACTGTAACTGCATCGTCATTTTTCCATATTTTGAATTTACAAAAGCTGATTACCTCTGTAGAATACTCATCTTTACTCCAGAAACAAAGTAGTGTTAGCTATACACAAGACCATTAAACCACAGGAATAAGACTAGTAAGAGTATTACATTTAAAGGACTTTGATACATGCCCCATCAGGCTTGGTGATTTTGCAGATCTTTCCTGCCTCAAATTCCATAAAACCATTACATAAGTTATAAGAGTTTTAGACTCCTCAAGCTTGCCAGTACTTGGTAATTAATATGGAGAATTACTTTGAAATAAAATTCCATGAAGTCACACTCATCTTAGAACAACAACACACTTTTCCATTAAACTAAACTAATCCCATAATTCTTGTTCTGGAGTATGACTGCCTGTGTGGGAAATTTATATCAAAGCAATTATTCAGAAAAATTATTCCAAAATGGTTATTTTGAAACATTTGCATATACAGACAAATCACTAATATCTCTGCTTGAATAAGGGAAAAATCTTGGATGCAGGCTGGACACATATTCATGATGTAAAGAGAATGTAAGATAATTCAGTTTAACAAACAAATCCATAATGCTGCAGCTTCAACTTTCTCTAATTCACATGGTAAGTACTTTGGAACTTGCATGATTCGCTCTGAAGTGTCTTGGACATCTATCAGCACCATAATAAACAAATAGTATTTTTTAAGAAAAAAAGAAAATCATTACATGCAATTTTCCAATCCCTCTATTTTAAGTGTCATAATGAAAATAATTCAGTGGAAGGAAATAACATTTGGTTTTGATTCAGTTGTTTAAATGACTGGAAGTGATATGGGGGAGATATTAGTCCTTTAAATGAATTACTCTCTGCATTTGTTTTTAGCACTTTTTGTATGAATACCCTGCACAGCTTCTTCGCAAGTAGAGTATGGTGTCATCTACTATTAGCAAGTGCTAAAGCAATAGAAATTAAAGTAGAAGAATCCACCCAACATACATTTTATCAGAAATTAAGTGCTACAATATATAACTGGAAATGGTAGATCAGCCCTCAGGAGCAGAAGCCTAAAGCTTTCTATCCAATTTGAAAACAGTCTCTAATAACATGCAGTTCACACAAGAAACGTGCTCGGTATGCAGAATTCCTTCTCTAGGGCTTCTTTTACACAGACCTTCAAGTTGTTCACACCAACTTACAAATACATAACTTTGCAGTTACATTTACATCATCCGAATTTGACTAAGAATCGATCCCTAGAACTGTTCTGGTTTCCAATAAGACCTACAGAGTTACTTCTAATTAAAAATAAGTTTATTGAAGTAACACCAATATCCCATCATTATGGACATCACAAATGCCTAATTTCCATTAAGTGCTAAGAACTTAGGACTTCTGAATATCATACTATAAAGGGAAAAAAATAAGTCTAGCTTGTTCGATGAAGGGGGTTTGGGTTGGAGCACAGGCAAGGAGGACAGATTGTGTGAAACACAAAAATATGGTTTCTATTTCAGAACGCACGATGTCCCAAACGCTTGTTCCTTCCTGCAAAACACTGGAATAAGAATTGCCTCAAACCCATGTTCTATTAAATTCCATAGAAGCAGCACTGGAAAAGTTGCAAGCTATGAGTTTCAAAGGATACAAAGGGGTTTCTCCCATTCTTCCCCTTCTGGCTCTAGGATAGGCATTTTAAAAATGTAACAGTCTAAACCAGTAATTAAAAAATGAAGCTAAATTTAGTGAGAAGGTAACATCATTGGCAAAATAGCTCCAGTGAGTGAATGACCTGACCATATGTGAAATCACAAGGTAAGAAACTAATTTTCATGGACCTCTGCTCAATTACCACGAGCTGGCACACTGTTGTCAGTTCTAAAGGTTAATGCAGTAATGAAAGATGACAATCTCTCCTAAGCGATTACTGAATGCCCAAGCAGGCATTCACATTTTAAATTAAAGGTGCTGCAAGCAGCCTGAGGATGTAAGGCTCGTCCAAAGTCTCTACCACAGCCTGTGCAGAGCGTTAACCGAGGCTCCGCTACCCTGAAGCATCATGATGAAGCTCAGATGCAAAAATGATGGCAAAGCTCCAACTGTAATGTTCTGCCCAAAACTGGGTCAGAAACTTACATCACCTGAACTGTTCATGATTGAATCCATTGTGATTTTTCAGAAGACCAAACTTCTGGGTATTTGCTCATGCCTAACGTTGATCAGTGTTTCCTAGAATCTCATTTAAATTTGATGAAATGTATTAGGTAAATGAGAAATTAAATTATAAATTAATAATCACAATTCCAATTCCCTTTTCAAAAAGCCTTTACAGGCCAATCTGAGCTCACTGATGGCTATCGTAGCTTTATCTGCAGATAACATACTCCAAGGACAGACCCAATTCTGAAACATCCAGCACACCCAAACAAACGCTTCATTAGACACTCGTAAGTCGCACAGAAAAATGCTACGTGCGATGGAGCTAACAGAGGAGGAGAGGGACGCATTTAAGCTCTGGGTCATCTCAAGCCCGCTGAAGTCTCCATTATGCCATTCATAAGGAAAAACATATTTAAACAATAACTACCATCAATGAACTAGAGCTAGTGGGCTGTTCAGGCATATATTTCAACTAAATCTTCAGGCCTGCCAGCAATCACAACACTGACATGGTCTCCTGGCCACCTCAGCTTTCAACAAAGCAGCGGTAATCTCACATTCATAGGCGTCACTAACATCTACAAGATTTACCGAGTACCCCAAGCAAGTCGCACAGGACCAAGAATGACAACAATTGTAACAACATCTCCTTGTGGGGTGAAAGGGGTTTGTAATTAAGTAATGGAATAATCCTGCTTTGACCATTTCTTGCAAGCCATCCATCGTTTTTCAAATCGTCTCTGCTGCCGAAATCCTGGGACGAAAGTCTAAAGTTTAATTTCAAGGTTACTTTGTATCAGCTTTAAGCAGATGAGGAGGGAAAAGGTTTGATAAGTGAAAGAGTATAAAGACAGAGTAATCACCATAGCCTCCTCCAGAAAAACAAATTGTTGTGAGCTTCTCAAGATGTCATAAGATATGACACTCAGCAATGATAACCAAACGGAGAGCATGAAGTTTTATACAGGAGTAGTTTAACTTGTAGCTCTCACTAATACAAAGATTTAAGAAAGCGTAAACAGCAAGTTCTAGCTGGAAAGCAAACCAGAGGGAGGTGGTACACACCAGTGCCTGAGCAAGAGGTTTTAGAGAGCCAGAATATAAACAAAGTCAGTTTTGATCTTAAACAGAATTTTTTGGCATCGTTGTAGTTGGTGGTTATAAGACAGTTATTAGTTTTCGTAAGGAAAATCTCCATTTGAATCACATACAAAGAGAAAGAAGACAATCTACTTCTTCCTGGAATCTTTCACTGGCTTGAATTCCTGGTTTGTACTAATTTCATTGCAACAGAAGTGTCAGAGATGAAATTGCAGGGATGACGTATCTCACTATAATCTGAGGGTATGTTTGAACTCAAATCAGAAATATAAATCTTTAATGATGCATAAAAAGTAATTATTAAACATCTTAAAGATGCTGGAATTTAAACCTCTTCATGCTAGCATGACAGACATCCTGATAAAAGTAGTGAGAAGTATAAAAGAGACACTGTAACGATGTTTCTGAGCTCCAAGTAAAATGACAAACATAGTTACTGCTGAAAATAAAAAAAATTTAAACTTATTTAATTTGTAAACAACTTCATGAAGCTAGCACCTCCATGGGAAGTTTTACATATTCCTTAGAAGAGCATAAAAAGCGAAGTAAACCAAAAGTCAATTAAAGTACTCCTATTTCAAGCATTTAGCACTGATAACAGGTTTTGCTGTTTGATTATATAGCACTCCTGTTAATAGTAAAGGTACACCTGTTGCCTTGTGAGCAAGAAAAACTGCCAATAAAGTGCTTTGGAGAATGCAGCTGAGTTCCCCTCTTAGAAACAGGAGCAAATGATGAGTGCCCTAAACCCATTCAGATTATGAGGAAGCAGAGACAGCAGTTTTCCTGGGTTTAAGGGCTAATGAGATTTTGATTAAGAGCAGCATAGCATCACGTAAACACTTGGACAACAACAAATGCAAAGTGACAAAGTTGTAACAATTTTGAAGATCCTCCCTGTAGAACACCAGATAGTTTCAGCAAAGTTAAGCTCTCTTTTGAATGGTTGAAGTACAAAAATAGACCTGTTACTTACAGAAGTACAGCTTTTATCACTACATTTCTCATTAGGGAGTGTTTACCAAGGTCCCCAAGAGACACGCTCAGGTGCATGGATGTGGCACAATCCTGACACAGAAGGAAGAGCTTTCTTTCTTTTGGAGAAGCTGCCTCTTCTTTGGAGGCTTCATTGGAGCCTCCTCCACAGAGCTCCTTCTGTTACAGATGGTCATCAAGTTCCACCGTGACTCTTTTCAAGGTTAATTAGTCCCTTTCAGATCATTTTATGTGTAGCTATAGCAAGTCTTGTTTACAGCAATGCACATGTAACCGTATGTGTGCATGTCCGAAGTGGCAAAAAGCTACTGAAGCTGTGTCACTTCAGATAATCAAGTAGTTATCTGTCCTGAATTATTTTAGTCTTCATTTGTCATTTTTTCAGCAACATGAAAAAAGTTCTCTGCAGTCCTGGTTCTGGGAAAGGTGAGAAAAGAAATTCAGTATTGAAATGAAACACCCCTAAAATGTTTCAACTTTGGAGGAGTATAAAATTAAGTAATGTGAATCCTTTTTAGTAAGATATTCAGACAAAAGTCGTGTGTAACACCTAGACATATTGGTAATTTTTTGCTAAGAAAAACATCCAAAAAACAGAAACAGGTAAGGGAATGTAACAACATTTTATTACTCAAACTGAGACTTAACTGTAACATCTTCAGCTGTCATTCTTCCTGTCATTCATTACCACGTTTTTCTTGAAATTTAAAAGTTCATATAATCAAAAGCTAGCTTTATTTTATTTAGTACCTGACAAGCATTTACTGACTTCAGCACAAAACAGTTTCAACTCCCAGAGAGGAAGAGGTTAAGCCTAGGGTTAAACACAAAGCTAATTCCTACCAGCTGTCCTTTAAGCAAACTGAACAAAAAGGATTGAAAAATAAAAAACTGACTGCAGTACATAAAGTCCTTTGGTTTAAAATGTTTTGTGTTTTAAACTAATCTTTGTTATTCTTCACGTAGTTTAAGAAGCAAAATAGTAAATGTTTCTTTAAAAAACATGGTAATTACCAGTGGTATCGTTTTTATTGCTTTCTATTATTGCTTACACTTTTCTTTTTAAACACCAGAGGCTGATGGAGGATAATGAAACCATCAGGTTTAAGAGAGTCTCCATTTCACACAGCATTATTTTTGTCATTCTGCTCCTAGGTCAAGGTTAAAGGGGTAAATACTGTGCCCGGGATCTCTTTATAAAAGTCTCAGTAGTCTGCCTAACAGAGTCGTTGGAGTCAGCCAAGNACCATCAGGTTTAAGAGAGTCTCCATTTCACACAGCATTATTTTTGTCATTCTGCTCCTAAATCAAGGTTAAAGGGGTAAATACTGTGCCCAGGATCTCTTTATAAAAGTCCCAGTAGTCTCCCTAANCCTAACAGAGTCGTTGGAGTCAGCCAAGCCTGACCACAACACCACACCAGGTAGAGGCATTTATAGTGTCAGCTGGCAGAAAGGGCTCGTTCTGGTCCACTTTTACTGAAAAAAGCTTTTTAAATCCTTCCTTTGCCAAACACAGCTCGAGGCTTACAGACAGAAAGGCTAGCTCTGGAAAAACAAGCCACATCCGTCAAAAACACAACACTGGCCAGTTGTGCTATGTGTATCAAATGCTTTCCTCAAATCACTTAAGGTCCTGTGAAAAATGAAATAGAGTTAATACTTTCTGTAGACCTCACATAGCTCAGTTAGCTGATGCTATTACAAACTCATACAGTGTTTTGAATTCAGCCTCAAGGGTGCATCTTTGTTATTTTAAGTCTGCTCAGAGGGAGAGACAAACATCAGACGATACCAAATTATGTTTCCTGAATCCTTCAGTAAAACAATATGCAACTTCCCGGTGAAGGTGGGTGTTTAAGCAACAGAAGTATAAACCTTTTACGGGCAAAACAAAAGAAGAAACTGAGATGCCCAGTCCCAGAACATGCGCAACAGCTACGCTCCCGGCCTCAGGAATACCCAAGAGGATTCACAGCCTGCAAACTGCTGTTCTACAGTACTTATGTTAAACAATCTAAAACACACACTAAAACCCCAAATAATTACGAAGTGACAAAAACCCATGTATTTGTATAATTACATTACCCAGATTTTTAATGAAATCTTTCACTTTTACTTCATGCCCCTCCTTATTCAGACTAAGAAACTGCAAATCCTTCACGTGCACCCTACAACTGTATAGTTATCTACTATGTGAGTTTACATTAAAGGTGAAACAAGACATTTTTCTTAATATTCCTGCATCTAAGCTAACTTGCTATACACATACTTGCATACTGCCCAGCATGTGACTAATGATCTCGAAAAAACCAAAAAATGGGATTAAGTGGAAAAGCTTCCAAATTCAGGTTATAATCTACAACCTTTTACTTTTCTCTATTAGAAAAACACAGTAATTTTATTGCTGTTTTTACAAGACTTTCAAAGGCCATGCTATTCTGAAATACAGCAATCCTCCAACAAAATACTGTCCTTTTACTCATAAGCCTTCATCCGCTAGTTGCAGATGATATCACATTCACTTTTTAAATAATACTTAAAGGTCAAACCAATAAGACATAGAAAATGTTGAACATCTTGTAAATTCAAACAAGGCACCGCAGAAGCCACAGGGGGGTACTTGCTAAAATGATCGAGCACTTTTTAACATATTTATTCAATGATTACCAGGGGCACAATGTAATCCACTTCTAATGGAAACCCAAGGGAGGGGAAAAAACACTGCTGAAAATTCATTAAAAGTATTCTGAGTTTCTTCCTCATCTGTTTTCCAACCACATGAAAGAGAAGTTACAGCCCGGAACACATCTAAACTACAGTTTATTATGAAGTTGCTGAAGCTAGTTTCACATTGCTTCGGCCAATAGGGACCTTCCAGGTGAGAGAGGTGACCAGGCTGGGCAGCACGGGGATCCACGGGGCACACAAACCCCATGGGTCTCGGGAGAAGCACTACTGCCCACGCAGGCAGTTTCTCATACAGGGTAAAATTCTTTTTAGCTACTCATCTAAGCAACTCAATCCCACTGAATAGCCTCAACTTTGTTCTGCATGCTATCACCTCATCCCTGAAGAGCAGAAAATACAAATAGGGCAAAGCGTGGATTTTTCCAATTCTGACTAGTGCAATTTCCCAACGCAAATCTTTAGCCAGCCTGTGCCACACACTGCTATGGTGACCTAACACACATGCAGAGGTAACAAACAGATATTAAATTACAATCCAGTTTCTACTTGAGATTAAGTGTGTGTGGTTTTTCTTATGTCATAAATTTCTTCAGGTTAGAAGGGACCTTAGGGGAGCATATAACCTGCTACTCAAATGGTCTCAAAGAAATTGCTCAGGGCTTTATCCAGACTGGTATTTATGGTCTGCTAATGCCAAGTTCCAGGTGTTTGGTCTACAACAGCAATCCCTGAAGCCATGAATTCCTATGCACATTCATTTCTATGTGCCTAAAGAGCAGTCCACATCTCAAAAGACAATTCAAAACCAACAGTAACTCAGAGAGGTGTTTTGAAGCCAGCACCTTCTACCTATATACAAAACACAGCTTTCAGTTCTGAGAAGAAACATTTAAATTGTTTTTCCTTCTCCCTGCATGGGTAATTGCTGCAATCTATAGGCCATTACATACAGAGCGTCAGACGCTTCTCTGACCACACACACAAGAAGAGGGAGACAGACCTGTGTTTCATGAGAAGCTGCATCTTGCTGGAATGCCACGCAGGATGCTGAGCCCACAGGAGATGCAGATGTGCCAGCAGAGGACAGCCCAGTGCCAACAAGACACAGCAGCCAACCTCCTCCAGTCTTTCAAAGCTGAGCCAGTTTTGCCCCCCTCCCCCCCAGAACAGACTTTTGGATGCCAAAGTTAGGGGACAGCTTCCAGAGGCATCGACAGGTGTTGACTGACAAATGTTTTCCACCATGGGGGACTGAACCCTTGTTCAGATCCCTGTAATTCTGCGCATAAACGCTATCTCAAGGTACCGGTTTGAAGAGTGCTTAAGCACAGTCTTTTTCAAGCATTAATTTAATTTAAACAAATGCCTAAGGCACTGTTCAGAAAAGCATGAACTTCAAATGGTAAGATAAGAAAATAAAGCCTTCATGACAACACAGTTATGATCTTCATTGAAAATTTATACATAAATCCTGGAGGAAAAACAGAAAGAGCATCATAGGAAAGAAAACCTTTAAGGCAAAACTTGACTACCATGATTGCTGCCACCAGAACGAACATTTCGAAGTACGCCTGGACACTGGGTACACTAACTCTTTGGAAGTGCGTGGGCCATATGCCTATAATAAAAATATTTACGTATATTTCTGAGAATCTGTATTCTACTTACATACATAATTAATTACATCGATATATTGATATGCATTATATTCAAGCATTTGCTTACTCAATTATTGCTATAGTTTACTAGCAAAAAGTTTACTTTTATGCAGCCATCCTACAACAGGAGTGCTGCACTGCACTTCCTTCNATATTTCTGAGAATCTGTATTCTACTTACATACATAATTAATTACATCGATATATTGATATGCATTATATTCAAGCATTTGCTTACTCAATTATTGCTATAGTTTACTAGCAAAAAGTTTACTTTTATGCAGCCATCCTACAACAGGAGTGGCTGCACTGCACTTCCTTCAGGTCTTGTCTCCAGGCAGATTCGTTTGAACAAGACTACTTTCTTAGAAATTCCTTCCAGCACAGATTTTGAGAATTTCTGTTGAGGAATATTTATCAGTTTTTGCAGACTCACCTCCCTGTTTCTCAAGTAACCTGCTCCGAGTTTGATTGATGGTGTTAATTATTTTGCCAGCATTATCTCACAACAGCAGTACAACTTTCTGCATAGCTTGTTGTTATCATGGGTATCAAGTTGGTATTGACAGTCCAAACCAACAAAAATGCAACTTTCATATTCTCAGAATGTTAAAGTATAAAGAAATTCTTCCTGCTCGTGGTCAGTCTGAGACAAATTCTGTCTCCTTCCACAGAGATCTTAAATATTACATTTCTAGTCAGTTTTGAAATACACAAATCTCCATTGTATTCAGAAAGCATCAGAAACACCTTAATCATTTATAGATTTGTCAGCTTGCTTGCTTAGACTGGATGCTTATGTGAGTGGATGTGTTGTGTGTAGAATATGCTGAGGATATTTAGTTCTGAAACCAAGGCAGCTGTGATCTTCACATTCAGTGAATAATGAATCCATTTTCTATTCTAGACCTCATCTCGTTTCACCTAGGATCCTCACTTGGATCACGAGTGAGCACTCCACGTCCTCTTCAGTGCTCCCCTGACACCATCAACACCACCGGTGTCACCAGCTGTAGCTACCAGCAATTACCACAAAAAACACGGGGTGAAGGATAGGGGGAAGAGACAGCTTTTCCAACTACTAAGACTTGACTGATGGACATCATAGGACAAAGACAATGAACTCGAATCCAAATTCAATTAAGGATCCACAAGTAACACATTTCAATTACTGAGTTACATCTTAGGTCAGAAAGTCTAAGGAAAATCAGGAGAAACAACATATGCTGTCATTTTAGAGGTGTTTCCTCTGGGATCCAAATGTGTGATCAACATCTCTCACACGTCACAGGTACAGACTGATCGAGGTATATCTGAAGTAACTACAACTTCTATTTAAAAATCAGTAATAAGTAACCTACATTTGCAGCTTTGCACTGCAGCAGATTTAACACCTAAAGCCGATTCTTTTAATTTTGACACTTTCCTCATATTTTAAGAAATAAGGGAGGGGCACTGGGGTTAATTCTTTTTTGCAGGATATGTCCAGAAGTGAACATCCAGTACCTAAAATGCAGAGTAAACTCAATTTCTATACATTTAACCCAGAAGTCAATGGTGTTTATACAGACCCCACACATTATAAGCAATTAAAAATGGTCCAGCACTTGAAATACAGAGCCCGTTTAATGCTATGGCAAACATTTCCTTAAAACGGATAAGTAAAAATTTACTGAAGATATACAGAAGAGGTAGAAACAGATGAATATTTAAAAATATAAATTAAAAGCTGTACTTCAACAACATTGCTTTTCTCCTTCCCTTTCACCACAAAGTTTATAACAAAAAATCTATTGCTTGACAGGCTTCTAGATATTAAAGATGGTTCCTTTGCCAAAGAAGAAAATAGTTTTGTGGAAGAGGTTTGAATCTCTTGGTGCTACTCTTAGAAGTTTAACCCCGCCCTGGAAAAGTGACATTCAAAGAGACAGAAGAAACAGCACGACAAAACGACATCACTTTTGAAGAAGCAGAGAGGGAACAGATGTTCTGATCAGCCACTCCTGGGCTCTTTATCTGTTTCTTTCCACCTTTTCAGTGCTGAGCTTCTCAGCAGTGCTGGAAGGAAGCGAAAAGTGAACAACTGAATCGCAAATTTAGTTTATCAGGTGCTTGTCTTTATTTTCTCAACTCAGTGCAGATGTTGTTGCCATCTGTTTCTCCTCTTGGTAAGCTCCCTCTTTCTACCAGGCTTTGTCAATAAGGTCACAGGATCTTTGAGAAGTAGGAGGATGGCAGGTTGATTTCCAAGAAGTTGTTTGATGGACTAAGAAAACAAGTCGTATCAATATTTCAATCCCTAAACACTTTTTATCAGAATAAAAGCAGAACATCCTATTTGCTCAGGAACTTGTCCGCTAACTGGATCTACTTGTTATATTTATATCATTCCAATAATTTCCAAGTGCTGTTTAATGCTGTTTTCAAGTCCCAATCTAAACATGGTAAGTGAATTAAGTTCATGGGAAACAGCTCTGTTCTGAAGCAAGCGGGGTCTTGTCTGATACCGGAGGCAGTAAGGAAGCAAGACAGAAGAACATACGCTTAGGGTGATGGACTCTGTTTATACACTTGTTCACTTTCTTACAAAGCAGATGAAATACGCAGTGAGTAGACATTCCATTTTTGCTTGATTTGCACCAGTCTTCTGACTAGGTAACCTGTGGGCCTCAGCACAGAGTACTATAGTTCCTACTAGTTTAAGTGCTTTGAAAGTTATTAGAAAAGTTTATTAAAGAAATAAGACTATTAAATACGAAACCAAAATATATTTAGGTCAGAGTCTATGAACTGCAAATTATTAACAGCTGGCAGACTTCCTCTGAAAAAATCTCACTAAAAGTTTGCCTGGATACTCTATTTCTTTACATGCATCATCTAGTAGATACTTAAAAGACAGGGCTAGATGGACAAAGATCTCATCTGGTCAAGCTGCTCATTTGTTCTAGTGGAAAAAAATACGCTAAAGCATTCTCCAAGGGCCTTTTCTTTAAATAATAAAAGAACAATACAGTGCATTCCACAGATGAGCACCACAGTCATTTCTCTTTCAAAAACTGGTTAGAATGGGTAATGGGAAAATAAGAGTACCTTGACAGTTTCTCAAACACCTAGCTCTCTTCCCTAACCAGACATCAGACTGCTGGCCTTGTACCTCAAAGTACTCCTCCCCTACCTTACTCAATTTTTATTTCACATCCTCATTGGAGGAAAAGTTGCCCATTTTCTCTCAGTTTCTCTGTTCTCAATCAGTATTTCCCCAACCTCAGTTTGAGAAGTACACAGACAAGGGGGTAGAGGTTACAATTGCAAACACATTCACTTTTAAGTGTATTTTGAGAAGTGAAAATTGTGCTGATTATTCCAAATTTAAATATTGTCAATGAAGTCACACAAACCAATTGACTTAAAACTACGTGGCAGCAAGATTTACCTTGACCTTCTGAAAAGTTAAGTCCGCACTACACATAAGGCATCATGTACTGTACTGTGCTATGCACAGACTGATCAACTGCAAAGATCATTACCAATGTAGGTCTTTTTCCAAGAGCTGCTAGCAAATAACAACTCGTAGAAACTATTTAAAAAGGAAATAATGCAGCTGGCCTGAGCTGGCAAGTCCGGGGTTCTCTTGGAGTGTCAGTAGATGACTAAACAATTCCTTCTTATTGCTTTCAAAGGATTATTTCGGTGGCTTTCCACCATAAAATACAAACTGTGTTCAAGCTACTCCCACAGCTCAGCTCTTTGTTATTAATTGTGATCTACCTAAAGAGCTGTTCCAAGGATTGTTTGTACAGCATCCAGTGAAATGCATATCTGGTTTGTAGACAACAACATTAGCAACAGAAGAGATGATAGCCACTGTTTACATTGTTATACATTACCAGAGTTGATGCAAGTAGTAATGGAATTCCTTTCCCTTTCAGAAACGAAGCTGGCATCACAATTTCTTCTCAAATGTCTCAGCCCCACTGAGGCAATGAGCTTGAGTTTTCTATATTACAAGACATTTTCAGGAAGAGTTCCTTTCTCGTATAAACTTCACTGTAGTCCTCCATTAAGTTTTGTTTTATTCCATGCTTCCATAGAAATATCCTTTCGGCAAGTTACTGTTATCTAGAAAAGCACGCCTAACTTCAAGCATTCTCTCAAGTACTTGTGTTTTTGTTTTGGGTTTTAACCTAAAAGAAAAAAAAAATCAATGAAGTTAGTTAAACTTAGCTTGCTGTTATTTTTCTCAGGACACATTTTATAAATAAATTTTATTTATCTACAAGGCTTTGCAGTTCAAAGAGCAAGAAAGTGACTGCTCCACATGTCAAAGACTGAGCAGACACACACAACTGATCTGCTGGGTGTGCGCAGCAAACGTAACACATCTGATGGGTAACTGGTGGTGCAGCAGAGCGCTGCATCACACATAGAGCAAGTGTTCTTGCATGCCTGCTACTTTTCCTTCCTGTAAACTTTATAGTGTAAAAATGGAAACAGTACATTTGTTTCATTAAATGTTAATTCACTAATGTACACTTTTTGAAGGGTTTTTAGTCTATTCATCAGGCTGTTAAGATTTTTTTTTTTTCTTTTCCTTCTGTTTAACTTAAGCTGCTATTTCTGGTGAATAACTTCTGGTGAAATAACTTCTGTTGAAGTGACCAAATGATAAGTTTTTTAGAAATAACTTCAGTGTTTCAAGTCAAATCTACTGCGTGGTTAAATGTCAGTGATTATTAGCACAATCTTTATAATGAAAGTGTCCGCAGTATGCTGGCTGACTTTGCTATGTTAGGCCCATATACACATTAATCACATAGCTAATCTAGTCCTCATCTGACCTTGATTTAGTAAAACCACAATATTGCAAAGTAATTAGGTCCTCTGGAGGTGTTTTATCAGANGTGTCCGCAGTATGCTGGCTGACTTTGCTATGTTAGGCCCATATACACATTAATCACATAGCTAATCTAGTCCTCATCTGACCTTGATTTAGTAAAACCACAATACTGCAAAGAAATTAGGTCCTCTGGAGGTATTTTATCAGTCTTACAAATCTTTATTGCTACCTACTTTTTCACTTTGCAAAAGGATTGAAAGGTTATTGGATACTTTGCTCATTCTGCCTCACACTCTCTGTTCTTTCTCCTCTCAGGTTATGAGTTTCAGCCAAACACTTCTGCTGGGTTTTCTCCTTCTCCCTGAGGATTTCAAAATAGTCTTGAGAAAAACATTTATTTTCATTAAAAGACTCAGTTACAGGCAAGCACACAGTAATACAACTATGAAGGCATAAGTCCACACAGCCAGCTCAGAAGCTATTCCCATGACAACACTCCCTTGGAATGTGTAATGTTAACACGCAGACTCTCCCAATCTTGAAACTTTCAGTAGTAACAATGTGGGGAAGAGGAATTTGAGCTTTAATCATAATACTAACATAAACATTCAACTGCGCCCTAATCTTTCTTCCATGAATATTTATAGCCTAACAAGCATCAGTTCAAAGAGAAAGGGAGAGATGCAACAGGTTCGCATGGGACATGAGCTCTTATGGGCTGCAGAAAGAGTTCTTAAAAGCCCTGCACAAAAGCCACAATGATAATAACTAGTACTAGAGGAATTAGATGTGGAGTAGAATAAGCATTACTTAACCCCAGGTGTTTCAATTTAACCAAACTCCCCTCTCACAAAACAGCTGAAGAGGCTACAAAGACTGCATCATCACTGCTGCTGTGCTGCAGGAGCAGCTCCACTGCCCTTCTCCCACCAGAAAGCCCTGTGCTCAGCCTCTTTGCTAAGGATTTATGTCACACAGGAGCCATTAAAATGCTTTAAAAAATTGTCTCAAACCAAGACTTTATTTTTTGACCTTTTGGTGATGAATGTGAACTGAGAGATGCTAAGGTTCGCCCTCCCATGATGATAATCCTGTTGGAAACCAGACCAGTATTCCTCCTTGCCTCAGGCAGGTGACAGTCCTAGTGATGACACATGGTGTCACACTATCAAAGCTGGACAACTTTAGCATGGCACTGTAGGGCAATCTTCAGGCTTGAATCAGTACAGTGTAAGCCCCTGCATATTCCAAATGCTTTATTCCAGAGATTTATCCTTATGAAGTACAGTGTGGGTACTGCTCACCCTTACGGCACTGCTCCAGTTTACCTGAATGATCTACCATCTACAACACAAAAGCTACAGGAGAGATGCTAAAGATGTTAACTATTGAAAACAAGGATCAGAGAAACATGCCAGTGTAAAGACAACGCTGCAGTAAAAGTTTTACCTGTTTACACACAGGTTGTAGTTATTCCCAAGCAACTTATTTTAACATGGCAATTCTCTTCCACATTACGCCTGGCATCTTGCTTCAAAGAGCACCCAGTTCAATAGCATCTTTCTTTCACTCCATCTGTTTAACCTTTTGCCAAGAAAAAACACCCACACTCAACAAAAAACACATTCATATGGCTGCTTGGAGGTCCAGGTAAGCCTGCTTCAGGTCCCCATGAATATTGGGCTTGACTGTCTTTATCTCAGCATAGACTCAGATGAGGTGTGCTCACAAGCCAGGGAAGAAACTGCTCTGAAGATACTGGTGGAAAACAGTAAAATAGAAACAGCAACATGGAGAACCAAAAGAACACGGAAAAGTTGGGTCAGACAACCCAGAAAATTTCTGAAGAATATGTCCATCAAGACCTGGTTACACTAGATGACAAGCCACATTTACCCTTTTCCTTCTCTCTCAATACCACAACATCCACACGAGTGGCCTCAGCCTTTCACGGCTTTGAAGATCTGGCCAAGGGAAGTTTCAATCTGAGCTGCAGCCCCATGTTAACAAACCCAATCAACAGCAAACCTAACATACATTTAATTCAAAATCTGTTTCTCCAAGTAAACAATGTTTGTTTCAAAGCTTCCAGCACTTACCTGCCTACGCTGCTCCACTTACAGTAGAAAAAGAAATGCCACTAAATACATCCGCCATTTCAGCCTACTTCTTCCAGCAGCCTCAAAACAAACATACCCACAAGACAGAAATCAAAGCAGCTGTTCAGCATGGCATCCTGATCATGAAACTGGACCTACAAGAACCACAAGAGCGAAAAGCAGCATTGTAAAGCATCATTCAAGTGCTGTTGCTATTATTTAGATTTCTATTTAGCACTGTGCACATATCAAATAACAAAATCATTTTTACTGTATCTACAAGCAAACACGTTCCCATTTCATTTCTACTGCATCTAGGGTACTTTTAAATTCTAATACATATTTACATGGGTAATTAAGCATAGTGGCGTAAAAGAAAATTTTAAGCAGTAATTATCAACTGGAATTATTCCCAGAAGTGATTTCTAAAATCTGGGGCACTGCATTTGACTAAGTTTCAGTAGTACTACAGTTTCCTCTTTTTTTTCCCCAGCTAAATGTAGATCACAAGACTATTTGATCCAGATGAAATTGTTATGATAAACATGAACTGTGACTTTTCACAACTAGTATTGCTTCTCTAGCAGTTTCAGAGAAAATCTGGCAATACAGCTAAGACTGCAAATACCCAAGTAAGAGACTCCCCGCAGTTTGGAAAGAAAATGCCAACAAGCACACCACTCAGACCAAGATTGTGTAGTGTAGAACAGCAAAGTCATCAAATATTCTAAAGTACCAGGAAC
Source organism: Steatornis caripensis (assembly GCA_013398225.1). NCBI lineage: Eukaryota > Metazoa > Chordata > Aves > Caprimulgiformes > Steatornithidae > Steatornis > Steatornis caripensis. The sequence continues at coordinate 46,607 of VZSC01013363.1, read as the reverse complement.
TGAAATTCTCTTTGCTTGCATGCAGATGAAAAGCTTCTTCCTCCTCGAAAACTGAACATAAGTTACTGGAGCCATACTTTCAACCTCGACATTCGTAACTAATAGCAAACAAGGTGTTTGTTGATTCACTTACTGTCTTAAAATGGTCGGTCCCTTCTTCAGTAGCATGTTTTAATGAGCACGTTTTACTTTAAAGTCATTCTAATTTTGTCCCAACATTAATAAACTAAATTTAATTATTAATCAGAAAAGCTTTAGAAGTTCTCCTGCAATGTAGGACAAAGGCACCACAGTTTAGGAAGTCAGCAGTGCTCACAAAGCAGCAGCCAAATTGACAATCAGACTCATATACCAGTCACTAAAACAGAAGTCAGCAGACAAGTGGTTTCCTTTGTTGAAAGCTCTTGAAAAGCTGCTGCTGGTAGTGGCAAGAGCTCAATGCCTCAATGTGATTCAGTGATAAACTCCAAAACAACTAATTAAAAAGTTGATTTTTTTGTGGTTTTTTTGATTTATTTTTAGGTACTCCTCTAATCCAGTCTTGTAAGTTTGTGATGAAAGACACCTTCTACCCCAGGACAAGGAGCAACCTCAGAGAAGCCTGATGATTTTGCAGGTGCCAGAGCCAAGCTAAAGCCACAGAAGAGCTCCAAACCTTTGTCTCCATCTATGTCTATCTCTTGTTTCTGCCGTGGTCACCTGCCTTTTAACATCTCCTTGGCAAACACCAAGCAAAAGCACTCAGCACCCCAAAAGCCTTCTACAATGCCAATACAATACCTCATGCAAAGTTTCAAGCACATCTATCACAATTTAGTTCGCCCTTTTAGATGACACACTATAATCTTTCAATGAGCTTAAGTCAAGTCTCATTATCCCAGAGCATAAATTAGTTGAGACTACTGTGACAAATGATTTTGCCATAGTTCAGCAAAACATTGAAAGAGTCCTTCCCATCCTTCCTTCATTACACTGTCACATGTGTGCCAAGTGATGAACTAGGCTGGGGATCCCATCAGTTAATTAGGTAATGCAAAAACCCCCACTAATCCTGTGCATTGGCAGAGAGCAGAAGTTTCCATGGCTGATAAAAGAGGGATAAGTGTCTGGACACAAATAACCGGATGGAGACCATGGGGGACAGGAGAGTTTCTTTGACAGCAGAAGCAACTCACAAGGCTGGGGCAATGACAGACAGCCCATACTCTGACTGATACAGTGGCTCCTTGCAAGCCACTGTATGAACCCACCATAATCCAGATCTGTTTGATGTTACAGCACTCCAGAAAAAATGCTGAACTACTTTTGGTTCAAAAAAATGGCAGAAAGTGATGACCAGAATGGAAAGCACCATATGAAAGGGTTGAATGCAGCCAAAAAGGGGCTTTTCAGAGCAGAAAGGTACATGTCACCATAATTACAGGTATTACAGCACTTGCCTTTCATCACAGGGTGACAATTCCCTTTTTAATCGATTCTCCTGAGAAACAACCATTTTACACTGCCATAGTTTGGAGCAGCCCTTTGACACTTCACCTTGAATCATCTTAAAGGACCTTTTCTTCACACTGTGAGTTTCCTCTCACATTCAAAGTGCAGGATTTTTTTTTTTAAATCCTTTTCCTTTCTCCCCACAAACATGCTTTATGACACAGTCTTTAACTGCATAACCACATTAGGTTTTTTTCCACAGAACTCCCATTTCATTTGGTGTGGGGTTTAAACTCAAAAGAAGAGACTCAGTATCGCTTAAGCCATCATAATTTCGTAATTTCTTAAGTTCTGGCTCTTGACTCGACAACATAAGTAACATTCTTTTGTAAGTTTTCGCATGTAAGACCACTACGCCTTTAAACAACAGTATTACTTCTTGATAAATATGTATTTCTGGTAATTTATCAGTAACTATAAGTGAGCACTGTATCTCTGGCCTATATAGTTCAATAATACAATGACATAAACATATAAAACAATCTCCTAGTAATAGCTAAACTCATAATTAGAAGTGCCTGAAGATCACGTTACCCAGAAATAATTTGCGTTTATCACCAGGTCTCTTTTCACATCTGAAGGCTGGCCAAAGCTATCTAAATACCCTGCTTTCTCTCAAGACTAAGAGGCTCAGTAGCTGTGGCCACAGGTAAACTGGGAAAAGTGCCAAAACCCATAGGAATCTCCTACAAATCTTCCAAAATGGGTTCGGTCTATATTATTTCTATTTGAAATATAAATCAGTGTCCTATGCATGAAATTCTCCCAGAATAAGCCCATCCTCCTGCAGACCTTTCCCAGGACAGCCTGCTACCAGAGTGCAAAGTAAGTGCTAAACATTTAGTTTCATAATGCACACTTAGAGATGTATCTATACGTAGTCTCCTTTTTCCCCCATGTCCCTCCAGTTGCTAATCCATTTTTTCTTGATTATAATCTTTCCAACAACACAGTATAAGTTTATATAGCATTTTGCATCTACACAGCCTAACTTTAACTGGCCACTAGACACAACCACCAGAATAAACCAGCCTTTAGCCTCAACAGCAGCCTCAGAGTCATGCTCTGCAGCCACAGAGTTCCCACAAGACAGGATTTATACCTAAAGCATCTGGTTTTGTTAGCACAGCTCTGTATAAAGCATATTCTTATATGAACACTGGTGCTTCTGCTATCCAACAGCAATTGAGAGCCTGACAGTTAGCTGTTTCTATGGTTAAATTGTATTTACCCAATAAGGAAGTGCGATCCACTTTGAATAGGGCTTGTACTTTCTGAGTGCCATCATGATTCCTACCTTTTTCCTCATGATATTTGGAATATCTTATGGTATACTAAGTATTAGAAGAATTCTTTCACGTCTAACAAATTAAGCGATTGTTAATTACTTCTGCTCTTTCATTAAGCCGTTTTGTCCATTGGTTTTCCAGACAAACCATTTAAGTCAATTCAGCAACGACACTATTAGATTAAGTGGATTTTAAGCAGCATTAAAGACCACTTTAAAACATCCCCCTGGTTCTGTGCCTTACAAGCTACCATCAGTGAGAATACCACATCCCTTCAATCAATCTGACCATGTTCTACACTAAGACCAGAGCTTGGTCTAAGGCATACGTTCTAAAGCATTTTTCATTAAAAGATCAACTTTTTTTTTCCCAGATGTTTTTGGTGTCAAAAATAGACTACAACCAAGTTCCTCAATAGTAAATACTTACAAGAAAGAACAGAATAAGACCTGATTAGATATTTCTTAAGTATTCCAGGTTTGTAACATAAATGCCTTGCTATTTCAGTATCAAAATTCAGTGGACAGTAACATCTCTCAATTTTTCCCATTGATTTTGAGAGACAATTATCTTACATTTANTTAGATATTTCTTAAGTATTCCAGGTTTGTAACATAAATGCTTTGCTATTTCAGTATCAAAATTCAGTGGACAGTAACATCTCTCAATTTTTCCCATTAATTGAGAGACAATTATCTTACATTTAGTTACCAGGCAAGTAGGTACACTAAAGGGTTGTATTTATCCTTGAGGTCACAGTCTTAAAGGACACCCGAAAAACCTCAACAGAAAATTTCTGTAGGTGCATTCATTCCTATTTTGCTGTGGGCAAAGGAGCAGTCCTCTCTCTAACAAATCAATGCAAGCCAAACCAAAACTAACAAATTGTCTGACATGACAAAATCAAGTTGAACACCTGCCCTCAGGAGACAAAAGCTAGCAGAACTAGTGATTTGCTCTGCTACTAACAATCTGTTGTGGCATAACAGGTTGTTTGTTTTAAAAATATATTATGAAAATTCAAAAATAATTTCAAATACCTTTTCTGCAGCTCACTCTCCTTACTCCTGTTGGGACCACACTAACATGTGAGTTCCTGAGATTCCCTACTGCTCCTCGAGCTCTAGAGGCCACCGGTCAGGCAGATAGATAAAAGGCCATCATGCAAGGCAAGAGGAAACCTCAAGTAGAAAGCTATGCACTGAATGATGTCTGTGCTCTACTACAGTGAGAATGGAAAGTCTTACAGCTCAACACCAACCAGATATTTCCCAGGTAACAGAGTTCCCATGCAGCTCTTCCTGCAGAAATACAGCAACACAACTGTGTCCCCAGGGCACACGCCATTGCCGAGACAGGAGTACAATGTCATTGCTGTCAGAAGTACTAGTGGAGCACGTTGCCAGCAACACAGAGGAATTGTGCAGGACAGGACTCATTATTTACATCCCTGGCTGCCTTTTGAGAGACCCAATTAAACATTCATACTTTGACACTACACTAATTTCAAGAAATTTCACAGCTCTACGTGGTAAAAGCCTGGTGTCTTGAGGAGACAACAAGAATTCTATGGGATTTGACCATCTTGGTTCCACAACTAGCATAATCTTTTTGGACAGAACCAAATGTCTAAGACTTAATGGGGAGGGTGTTTTGGTTTGGGGTTTTTTTGTTGTTTTTTACTGGACCAATAAGTAAGCTATGTTTTTTTAAAAGTCAGTTCTGGCAGCTTACAGAGCAATTCAGCTGGAGCTGCAGGATCAGAAAAACCATTGGTGTGACCCTGAATATCATTCCTGCTTGAAGCAGTGTTAACAGGCACTCAGATTTCTCCCCTTAAACTAGTCCCTTTTGTGCAAAACCTCTCTACCATGGGAAGTTATATTGCTCCTGATCTGGATTCCTAAAGCAGCTGAGGCCGCTGGCATACAAGTGCAGCGGCCTCAGGGGAGTCCTAAGAAGTAGAAAACATGATGAAACTTTCAATGTTTCATTCTGCAATACAGCAGCTGCATAAGCAGAGGAGAGACTACTGCTGTATGCCATTCAGAAATAATATAATGCAGACTGCTTTGCTATGAAGATATAATGCACATACTCTTCTTGAATTACAACAACCTATTTTTCTTTTTGAAATTTGCTATGGATCCAAAGCGACATGTTTCAACTACCACATCGCCCACCATGGTTTTCATGCACAGTCTACACGTGGTACATGCATATAATAGGTTATATTTACTAGGTCGTAAGCAATGCTATCTTTGTTTTAAAGGTGTACTGCATGCTATTCTAAAACTCCTTTCCTGCCTTTTGCTTGCATATATGATTCCCGATACATTTATTAAGATGATACAAGTAGCAGGCACAAATATATTATACAGTTTGTTGACAGGCTAAGATGCAGACCAGGTTATCATTCCCCTAATTAGAAGCAAGATAAATACAAGTGCCAGAATAACCTATTTATTTCTTACAATTCCATGTCACCATGACCTTTTCTGCAATTTGTCAGCTGAAGTACAGATTAAACAGCAGATTTAAATCTAATGAGTTAGGAAGTTTCTTTATGTACTTTTTATATTTTGCTTCAGCTCACTACACACATCAACACAACAAACTGTGATATATGGCTATATATAGTGAACATGTTCCTGCTGACCAAGAATGCTAATGTACTCTCAGGATTAAAAGCTGTTAGAAAATACAATGTAAAGGCACTGATTTTTTTTTTTTCTTAATATGTGCCACAAGCTCCCACTCTAAGAAACTCTCAACTTGTCAAAAATCAGACGGTCTTCTCAACACCTTTTCAGGTTTTCCTTTGCCAAGTTCAGTTAAAATTTATATTTTGATGCTTACTGACATTTCAGACCTCATAGAAATGCAGTCAAGTAGGAAAGAGGCTTAAACTTATCTACCAATAATAGTCGGGCCATCAAACTAGGTTACTATGGTGGCCCTACACAGACACACTTTTTGACCACGTTGCAATGTCAGAATTGGCCAACATTGCGTTGTTGTTCTCACAAGTGCAGCGGGCTGGGACAAGTTGGCACATTCTGATCTTGCCTATCGGTGCAATGAGCTGAGACATGGTGGTACCCTGCCATCCTGGTACACACGCAGTGAGTTGGAACAATCAGGTGCTGCCTGACTGTACCTGGAACTCCTGTTGCCTGGGAAAATTACCCAAAACCCTTCCTGCCTGGATCATAGCCCACTCTAAGGGGTGCCAAGATTGCCCAATAAGAATTATGGCCGCAATTAAGAAAAGTACTGACTGAAGTCAATCATCTTGCAATCCTATAAAAAGTGGTTCCGAGTAAGGCCTTTCCAGCTCACCAGGATCACAGCAGGCTGTGACCATGCATCTCCCTCCCAGAGCCGGGATGCCCTCTCAGGGCAGATTTTGCATAGGTTTTCTAAGAGTAAGTTTTTAAACATGGTTTTCAAAGATTGTCCACTGGTAACAACCAATGAAGGAAAAGATTCAAGGATTGTCTGATGACAAACGCTGTTGGAGGAAAACAGCAAGTAATTCACAATAGTTTTTTCCAGAGGTTTAGAATTATTTGGTACCAAAATTTGTTATAATCTGCATAAAAACATCTTCATCCTAGGTTAACATCAACATCTCTGAGTATGCGATTTGGTGTCGAAAACTCAAACCTTTAGTTAAGTCATATTAATTACAACAACTTCAAATTACTCTGATTAAGTATTGGTAGAAAGTCATACAATCTAATTTAGTTATTTATTGTAATAGTGTTAGTAAACCTTAAATTGCCGCTACCTTAAAGTTGTATAAGGCCCATAATAACACAATGAATCAATACACCGGCATCTCTCTATCCAATTCCCTTAGGCATAAACCATTGACCAAGTCTGGGACTAAGTCTGGATCCAGTTGCACCTAGACTCCCTTCTGAGAAGAGGTTTAGAAAGCAAGGGGGTCCACTCTCAATCTCGTGACTCAACAGGAGAGCATCTCTTACCCTTTTCACTAATCCCTGTGTAAATCACTCCAGCCCAATTCTGACTCAATTTCCCCTGATGTCCATGTAAATCATTTCCCCAGTCCCTGCGTAAATCACTGCAAATCACTGCTCTGACCCAGTTTTCCTTTGTATATTCCCTTCACATAGTAAGTAATAGTGAACCTTGCCAAACTCTGTAAAGCCACATTTACTACAAGTTCATATTTAAATCACTTTTCCTAATATCTTTGACAGCGATTCTTTAAGCAACCCCTAAATCAGTCCTCTGCGACAGTTACGAAGTGAAGGTTCCTTCTTGGGATATTATTAAAACCATATTGAAAGATATAATCATAAATCTATTGGAAATAACAAAAAGGCTGGGCTGGATTCTGATTTGGCATAACCAGAGCATATCAGTAGTAACTTCAATCAAACCAGTGGTTTTGCTACAGCATGAAGGAAACAGGAGTTATTTTCTAGTTCGTATATAGTCCTCTGGAGATTTATAGCACTAAGTGCTTTGACAGACACATGGCAAGAGACTTACCACCCCTTGACCTCTGCTCACCTCCACAGACAACTCTGTCCCAACTGTACAGACACTTGACCTACTCCTCAGTCAGCTCTAGGACCATAATAAGTTTCAGACAAGTATATTTAGGTAAAGTGGCTAAAAAAAAGTATTCAGCATTCACAATCAGATTTGATAGCCCTCTCTAGGGATGCCGCAAAAACCAAAGATTTGAATCAGAGTACAGTGACAGCGCTTTTAATTTTTCTCTCTGTGTAACGTCAGAGCCATGAGCTAACAGAGATCCAAGTAGTTTTTATTATCAAAGTAATACAGCATTTTGCTTAGAACTGGATCACACCTGCCGACTTCAGAGCAGAATTCAAAATATTTTGGGTATTCAGAGCCCAGTTATAAAGCTGTCACCCAAACACATCCCCAAGTCTAGGTATGGTTCTGTGTGCACGTCTGCTCTTGATCCCTGGGCATCAGTCCTTAAATGATTTGACCTACAGCTGTGACACTACTATGCCACAAAAATATTCCCAGTATTGAACAAAACCAAGCTGACAACCGCAGCTTAAATGGCAACCTCTCTTCAGGTTCTGTTCAGCCCACNCAGAGCCCAGTTATAAAGCTGTCACCCAAACACATCCCCAAGTCTAGGTATGGTTCTGTGTGCACGTCTGCTCTTGATCCCTGGGCATCAGTCCTTAAATGATTTGACCTACAGCTGTGACACTACTATGCCACAAAAATATTCCCAGTATTGAACAAAACCAAGCTGACAACCACAGCTTAAACGGCAACCTCTCTTCAGGTTCTGTTCAGCTCATATGGTGGGGGACAATACTTATCTCCTGGCATTTCTTCTCTCGCACCATAACAAAGAACATTAGTTGCTCAAAGTGAAGCCAAAGTGCCAGGATCTTGACCTGGCCAAGCATAAAGTAGCCTTCTTAAATCAAGGAGGGTCTAGCTTCTGGTTTATGGCTCACATCCATCCCTGCTATTCTCAGCCACGCTGCTGACACATTGCCAGATTCATAAAAGGGATCATTTTAACACACATGCTAGAAAAATAGATGGCAAAGCACTGCTGATGTTGCAGTAACTCGAAGAACGTTCCATAGTCCTCAGCTGCAGAAAAACATTATTTTTAGAGAGAAATATATCTAACCATCACTGAAAGTGGAATCTACTAAAAATGCTGAACCTCTGGTTTGTTTTATTAAATCAAATCCAATAGGAAGCACTGTATTGTGATGCAGATTTCCTGCAAAATACCTCTGTGCAGAAGCACTGAGCAAACAATCTCTACTCTTGTACTCGATAGGCAGTTTCTGGCACAATATGCATGATTGCTGATTGCTTATTCATTTGATTTTTTTTAAGATAGAATGAGAGGATTGCATCCTGGCATCCCTTCCAAGCATGAAAGCAAAGAGATTTCAATAAGCTTTCAAATCTAGAGAAATTTCTCCCCTGAGAAAGAAGGCCTTACCGTTATGTTCAAACAGGAAGCATGTCTTTCATTTATATATAAAAATACATATATGCCACGGATTTACTCTTAGTCTGGTATTTTAACAGCCTCATCATTATGAGTTGAAATTAACTATCACAGAAAAAAGAACGAGAGAATATAAGTGTGCATATAAAAAAATTTACTTTTCTGCTATTATGCTTGCCCTCCCGTGCTCCTCCGTGTCCTTGAGCCAGGGGTTTCAGGCCACTGTTGGTATGGTCAGAGCTCTCACCATCACTAGCGCTCTGCTGCGAAGAATAAGATGTTCATGCCAATGGTTTCTTCTTCCTCATTCCGGGATGAGCTCAGGGCAGGTTTTTAAACAACGCATTTGCTAACATTTTTATACCTTGTCCTTTCTCCATCAGTTTGCAGCTCTGCATTGCATCCAGGTTCACCACACGATACCCTTTTAATGATGTCGGGCATTACTTTGTTCTCCAAGCCAGCTTTGCAGGTTGCATTTCTGCACATGCCCACAGCCACAAATGGCCCCTCATGCCCACACCCCTCCGAGCACCTCCTATATCACCACTCTTCACGGCCTCCGTTACCATGCCAGGCTGCGCTTCTCTATACGACGCCATTTGTGAGTCACTAAACCGTGGTGGCACCGCACAAGGATAAACAGAGTAAAACAAATTTGCCACAGGCATTTGGTGAATTAGGAAAATCACTATTCCAGCAAAACCGGGTAAGACAAAGCTGCAGATGGGTCACAAAGAGCATGTCATGAGGCTTGCCAAACTCTGTAGAAAAGTGATGGCCTGCTACCAGCCACGGCAGTACTGTACTACAGAGCGACAGACCTGCCTCACCATGCACTGCCCTCCTCCCAGCCGCATGACACAGGTTACAGCGGTATGGAGAAAGCACAGGGGAAAGGAGGGCTGGAAGCGACTCATGACATGGGTTTCCAAGGCCAATGCCTTCAAGCCATTTCATGTAATGTGAACGTAGCATGCAAACTGCAGAGCGGCTTTCCACAGCACTACTGATGGAGTCAAATAGCACAATTCTTGTGCTCACGTTTAATTAAACCAGCATCTCCCTGCCAAACTCATATAGCACACAATGAAATAACCAGTAAACAGGAAATTTTACCTACATGTGAGAAAAATCTGCTTTGATTCTTCAAAATTATGAGCTCCATGCTTCAGCTTAATTTTGCCCACAAAGCCACCTTTGTTTCACTGTGAGTTTGACCAGCACTTAAAGTCAAAATTTATCTGTTGTGAGAAAAGCTCTTTATAAAGAAAGATTACTTTCTTATGCATTCAGAGAAATCAGTATAGTACATTTTACTAGTAGCATTTTTGGTATTTGAACAAGAAGAGTGAACAGCAGCACACTTCACTGCACACAAGCCTCACAGCTGTTCAATGTCTCATTTACCAGTGATGCTTAGATGATTTCCAGCACCGTGACACAGACTTCCACTCTTCATTTAATGCATCTGTATTCTAACGTACTATACACATTTCAAGTATGCAATTCAGATGAAGCACCGTTCCTACAGATAAATGAGACAAAAAGGTAGCTCTAAGCAGAGAAAGTTTCTGCACCTCCACAAGCAGTTTGCAAAAAAAAAAGCATGCTCAGTAACTAAAGCAAAACTTTTGCTTTAAGCATAAGAACCAGTGTAACATAGGAGTAAATATAACTGAAACAGTTGACAAAGACTAGTGGTGTAGTTAAGAAAACTGAAGCTCCTTTCAATTGAGAAGACAGTCATAACATATCTGCCAAATTATCAAGTGATGAAATATTACACGCTTCTTTCCAGCATACAAAATGTAATCCAGAGATATGAGTAGACCTAGGTAAGTCTCATCTTTTCTTTCATAAGCTGGGGGTTTTTTCTGACAATATTTTTATTTTATTATTTCTCGCCAGGCTTTCCTACATTTTGCTGTCTTCCTCCTGCTTTTGATTCCAGAAGCAATTTTAGAGGTTGGTAAGACTCAGTATCTGCAGTGCTCTGTTGAACTCTGGCCTCGGTGAGAACCAAGCGAGAGTCTAAATTGACATAATTTAGTTTCCCAACCAAATCCTTTAAGATGCAGTTTATATCTCAGCACAGTTTGAACAGCCAAACAGTCAATTAGACATTGCCATTTTGCACCCACACACCAACCTGGAAGTTACATCCTCCAGTACAACCTATATTCCCATTTTTTAGCCCAGTATTAAGGTTCATAGACAACCTTATATTATAGTCCATTACACTACTACGTAGCATATATTCAGGCACAGTGCCATATTTTGGCCCATGACATAGAATCTTTTTAATCTGAGGATGTTAAAAGGTAGCATAAATTTCTTTGGTCTTCAGATGTGCTGTATGCACCAGCTGGAAAAGGTAGCAACATTCAAGTCTTCCTCACATCTTTTTTTTCTTTGTCATAGAGCAACTTACTGCACTGGAGTGTCTTTCACACACGCCGCCGCAGTTTTGCGGAACTGTAGTCACCTAGACCTGGAGTTAGGCTTGGGAACATTTTCTGCCTGGGGGGGATCTGGCCCTTCCAGGTCAGCCTGGGAAACTGAAGGTTGAGCAAGCGTGACTCAAAATTTAACCTTATGAAGAAAACTGACCTCATTCAGCACTTGGCTTTCAGTGATGGTTATCTTTCAACTTTAATCCAATTTTTATTTTGTGGGCCTTACACATGTAGAGGCCACATAACTTGTTAAAGGCCGCAGAAGAAACAAGGTGGTCTCAGATCTGTTTGCAAAAATGCAAGGTTGCAGTGCTTTCCGCTTCAGCCCCCCTCCTCTAACTCTGAGAGCTGCAGTGCTCTAATGATATCCAGGCCATACTGAAATCATTCAATATTCACTTGCTGAAAGAATTAAACCCCACCCTGCTCAAGACACACAGCAGCCTCAGGCCTATGCATGGAGATACCCCTCCTGACTGCTGCCGCAATTTGTCAATCACCCACAGTATTCATTATCACAGATACCCGCAGGGGACAGCTCTAAAGGCATCTCACATGGTAAAACACAGCAGCAGCATCGTTCCATCAGTTTGGGGACATAACGGACCTGTGAGCCATGCATAGCAGGTGGCTGCTGAAGCATGAAAAAGAACATTCCTCCTAAGTAGGGGCTGGCTGAAGACAGGAGGTGCATGCTTTTTAACACCAGCAGAAGAGCCTGCTGGGTCTGTACTAAATCTATAGGACGATTATGTTTAATGGTGTATAGAAAGGTTATTAGTAGCAGATAAGGCTAAAATGAATTACACAGAATTCATAGCATGACATCTGGAGCCTCCACCACCACCTCCAGAGTTCACCACATCACCTAAAGGCATTCCGGTGAATTGCAATGAAGTATTTCAAAATAAATTATATGTTGTTACATGGAAATGAAACCATCTTAAGTTATGGTTTTTCATGTGTGTGTCAAGTGAAGCAAAAACTTTCAGAATTTTAAAACTTCATAGAATGCAAAAAGTGAAATACAGGTTTGCGTACATAAAAGCAAGAAAGCAGTGCAGAAGTATTCATTAAAACTATCTCCACCAATTAGGAATAAGACTATTCTGATGGGTCTGATTTGTATTCTAAACGTATTTTGCACAATTACTCATCCTTTGAGAAAAGCTAATGAGAAAAATTACAGACAAAGAAGAAAATGCAGCAAATGTGAAATTACCTCCAAGTAATTAACTGGTCATTCCCAGACAAGAAAATACCTAAATAAATTTATTCTCTGCTTTTACCTTAACTATTATTTCCCATTGAGTCTTACGGCCCAAGGAAATTAAGGGTGTTTAATATTATTTGAATGCTATCTAGTTAAAAAAGGAGCATGCAAATAAGAAGGAAAAGGCTAAGCATTACTTGAAGATGTAACTGATATGGAAGTCTGATAAACCCTACTTGGAAGACACGTGTAATAAGCCATGTCATTCAATATTGTTTTTAAAACAATCAGCTTCAGGTTTAAGGTCAGAAGAATTCAGGAGATCGCATGACTAGTTTCAACTGTATTCAGGGCAGAAGTTCAGCACATGCTCATCGCTCTTCTGCCGCTGTCCCACTCCATGGTTCAGGAAATCAGGCTACTGCACCTTCTTGTCCTTCTTCCAGTGGGCTACCTTCTGAACTTTGAGAAAGCGAAAGAGTAAAAATCTTCAGCAGCTGCCAGTCCCCATTTCTCCTGCATTGCAATTCTACTCCCTGACATGGAGTAAAACATTCAAAAAGGTTCTGGGCATGTTTGGGTCTTTCCACTAAGTTTCAGAAGATGATGTCCTATTTGCAATGTATCCTCATGCTCCACTTGATCCTCCTTTACAGATATGCATGAACTCATAATTACATACTACATTTACATGTTTTTGTATATAAAGATCAAAAGGTATTTATAGAAAGTGCTTGAAGAAAGCATTTCTTCAGTTTCAAGTCTATTTTGGGAACTTCAGGTAGTTAACCAGGTTAACTTGTAGGGTTACAAGGAGACATTTAATACGTGTCAATTCATAACGTAACTTGTTAACAACAGCTACAGCAGTAAAGAAGCTGTGAATTTTTAAGAAAGCTTAAAATCTTGTAGGCTGCACAAATTCCCAGTGCTGGTCTGTATTCTGATGAAAGGAAAGGGTAAATTTATTACTGTTGCAGACAAAGGCTGTCCTGTTCTTTCTTCACAAATCATGCAGAAATAGTTATACCAGTTGGTTTTACCTCTGCAGTAATTGACTAATCTCATCAGTTGCTTTACAGTTGTTTATATACTCAAATTTGCAGCAACAGTCTAGAACTGGACCACTAAGATTGCGGCTGCCTCCCTACACGGCCCATCTCTGCACCAGGTGTTGCTGTCCCAGAGACACCACACATCTGATCTGTTTGCAAATCCGCTCTCACATCACTTTGTATTATGCATTTAGCCCTCTGTAGTAAGGCAAACTTAAGTAGAAGTTAGTTACCACACTACGCCAGACTGAAAACTGCTGCTCTTCAGGACCCGATTCATGAGCTGAGCAGACATCCCTGCCTCAGGGACAGAAACATCCAAAGCGATGGAGCAAACGGCTGGAGACAGCAACAGCGTCTGTTGTCACGTCTGATCCTCATGCCCTCCTGTGTGTCTCTCGGAGCCTGTATTTTTCCAACAGGCATTCGGTTANGAAACATCCAAAGCGATGGAGCAAACGGCTGGAGACAGCAACAGCGTCTGTTGTCACGTCTGATCCTCATGCCCTCCTGTGTGTCTCTCGGAGCCTGTATTTTTCCAACGGGCATTCGGTTAAACACAAAAAATATCTTTGTGTCTGCAACATGACACCACACAGCAAAGTCGCCAATTTCAAAACGGGCCGTTTACTTCTGTTGAGCATAATTAGAACCAACCCACTGAAGTCCACATTCATGCCCATCTTTTTTCAGGGTTACACCAAAAACAATGAAATGTTTAAGATTATTCCTAGACACTGACTACTAAAAGTATGTTCAGAGCTCTACAATAAAGCTGCATTTAAACAAATACCAATGAACACAACACAAAATAACTTCATCTGACTAGGAGGAGTCAACAGTAAGAAAGTTCAGAGGGAGAATAACTGAGGGTAGGCATGTCTACCTTGACACACACTTTCAAGCATTATGAACAAATATCCTCAAGTGCCAGTGAAATTAAGAGAGGTGTTACTTCATTTTGCAGATCAAATATTTTAAGGGAAGATTAATTGGAGCTTACTTTGAGAAGTATCAATTTCCTGCAGAAGCAGCACACAGCTACCTTCACCTAGACTTCAGCCTAGCATTTAATTTTTGTTTTGGCCCTTGAACAACTTATTTTCAAGACAATGAGGTACAAGGAACATAACTGAATTGGAGACGAGTTTTTACCTGAATATAGTTGACAAACAGTTATTTGGTTACTGGAAAATAAGATAGAAGAACAAGCAAGTGAACAGATGAACAGAGAGAAAAGGTGACTTCCAAAACAGTTACCTTAACGTATTACTAACTTAACCCAACCAGAAGAGGCAGGGATGGGGAAAGGTCACAGAATGAACGGTATACTACGGAAATACCAATTATAGGATACTATTGTGTTTACATATGCCAATAGGGAACTGATGTCTAGAGAAGTTTGAGATCATCTTACACTTGAGGTGGTAGCAGATGATTAGAGCAAGAAATTCTTTTGCAAGATTTACTAGGGTTTAGCCTAGTATTAGTGTATTTTCCTTAGAGGAGAAGAACCATCCCTTTTAACATCAGACTACATCTGATTTCATGAGGGAAAAGACTGCAGATGATGGCTTGACAGTCCTGGAGCTCAGAGAAGCCGAGATTTAGCCGATCACATACTGGCTGAACCCTCATTCTCCTCACAGGATACAAGGATCTCTTATAAAGCACTTCAAATGTAAATTAAGTCATTTTTTGTATGCTTCTGCACATAAAGACTATTTTACAGCCAAAAATATCTTGGATTTTATCCAAAATAATTTCTGAACTTCAACAGCTTTGCAGAAAATATTTCCCCACAAATCTTTGGTTTCTCCTGGCATAACTCATTTCAACAGTTGTTTCCCCAGAAGAGAACAGATTTGTGGGGTTTTGCCTGCAGGTAACAATATAGCACTAAAAGCACAGGTTACATGAGCTTTAACTTTCCCAAACAGAAGACATTTATGCCATTGAAAGTTCTCACATTTTTTAATCATTTAGCTTCAACTAAGAAGGCCAATTTAATTTCATTGGTAGCCTTGCATACAAGCTGGGACACTTCAATTTGGCTCTTTTATCTCTGATTCTGCACAAAACATTGTCAGAGGAAAAAATCAAAACAGATTATGTACAGCTGCTAGTCAGCAAACACATTTCTGGTTTCATCCAAGGAACATCTAAGCTAAGTATCTGGCTGGAAAAGATATTTTAGAATATACTTTTAAGTTGTAGAAGATTTATATCTTTCCAAGGGAGAGAGTGCCAGCTTGCAAGTCAAATTTCCTGGTTCTTTTGACTTCTAGGAAAACACCACCTAGCAAACATGTTTATGATGGCCACAAGTTCGCCCAATGCTTCCTTGATGGTTAACTAGGCATGAGCTGTCTCTGAGGGTCTGGGTTTTGCCAAAATAAAGGAAGAGATGAACTGAGAAACTTAGCTCTGCAATTTCATGAAAAATTGGTTTGGCCATCTTCTGTAGTAGTTTATTTTGGCCAAGGCTGAATATCAGATTCCAGCTTAATTTTAAGAAAATAAGATTGAATCAATGAAAGATTGTAGCACACCATCATACCATTTTCTTGTAACAGTTCAAGCAGCAAAAGGTAAATTCCACCTTGTGCAATGTTTAGCAATTTTATGAAGTGCAAGTCAGGGTATTCAGAAAGTGAAGGATTGACATAAACACATCGGGTAAAAAAAACTGTGCAGACTACTGTTTTTTTTTTTGAAAGATCTAAGTATCTAATACCTACCAGACACAAAAAACTTGGAGAATACAAACAGTCCATACAGCTGTGGAAGAACAAGGACTGAGATTATGTGACACATGGAATCTTCCAGGCGATGGGAATTCCAACAACCTCTCTCAACTACACATTTGAGAGCCATTGTTTTCCTAATGCATGTTTATTCAGTCCAGTTCTGTTTTCGTATTCTCAGCCTTTCATACTTTATCTCAGATTTTTTAACTGCTAAAAGCACCTTTAACACTGTGGTCAACGCTGCTTGCGCTCTCCAAAACTGCAGAGGGTGGAGTTCATCCAATGTGCAAGAAACAGCTTTAACTAAAAAAGTAGTAGTGTAAGTCACAGCAAGAAGTATGTTTTTCTGGAAGCCAGACCAAGAGCTGGATAAGTACAGCTGTGAGTGGGAAGGTAAGCATTTTGCTGCTTTTCTTGCTTTACTAAGGATACTTCTAGATGAAGCAGGGTTGACAGGAAAACTGCAGCAAGTGCTTAACATAAAAACATTATGTAAGCAATAAGTAATAATAAGGTATTTGTACAGTGAAAGTTATTTTTAGCAGTAGAAAAAAGCTTTGGAGAAAGTACCTATAAAGTACCAGGGAAGCCCTGAATTCAAGTTTCAGTCTTCAACAGTCTTTTTTTATAGTGCAGCTCCTGATCCTCTGAATTAATAAAGCTCCCAACAGCAGAACCAGAGCACCGTTTTATTCAGGGTGGTCCACCCACCATACAGGCCAAGCAACAAGGACCACCCCTACCGGCAGCATCTCCAGATGCTGATAGGTCACCCCCATAAGGGAAGCTCATCACCTGCCACCCTCTCCACACCTACAACATCCAAGCAATAGCTCCGACTGCCTGCATGGTCCCATCCCACAAGTTCTGCCCACAGTCCACCCAGCCAAGTATGTGTAAGTACTGCTACTGTAAGTACTCTTGGTTTCATTTGGTCTTACAGAGATCTTCTGTCCCTTCATCCCAGTTCTGTTGAATTACTATTTTCCCCTCTTAGCATCAACCGCACAAATGGTTTATGCATTGTATTACTAACATTATTGCAAAATATTAACAGTGGTTAATTACATAAATAACTAAAATACTTTATTCAGATTAGGAAATTCTGCAGTTTACTTCTGCTCCTAAATGCGAAAGCTTGAGTCACAATATATGAAGTGAAAACAGCCCATGAAAATCTTCTGAAAAAAGGTAGAATTACCCCACAACAATGCAGCTGTAGTTTAAGAATACATCTGTTTGGCTTTTCTCTCTTAATTACTGAAAACTTTCAAGCAGGATGTTTTCAAATCATCAATAGCCCTAACGTTGGTTTTCAGGTTTCTCCCCCACCACTCTATTATGAACTTATTTGTATGAACTAAAATGATTATTTCCTCAGAATACTACACGGGAAAAAACTCCAGACAAGACAGCTGTTATTTTTACTTCAAAGAGATTATACAAAACACTGCAAGTTAGGAAAATTACTCAAAATGGTAATGCAAAGTCAGCGGGGAACCAGCTCACTTCATTAAACATCTGCAACATAAGTCTGAGACTCATATGGAAATTAAATTGGTTTACTGTAATCCACAATATTTACTGTAGCACGTTGTCTCATGTTTTCTAGTATGAAGAGCTAAACAAAACCAACCCAGGCACCATGATCTTCCCTGTTATGCTTCCTCTGCATTTAATTTATAAATCATTAAAAATCAAGCAATTAAGGTATATTCCCATGGCTTACAGAAGAATTCACTCACACCTAACCAAGCACTACAAAACACCACATACACACCGACAGCATACACTGCCTAATCTAAATCCCAAAATTTTCCCCATAAACTTGGCTCTTTCACACCAACTGACCACAGCAAAGTACTAGCGAATGCTGTAGCCAGCTAGTAACTAAAGCAGTTTGCTCTTCCCCAGGCTTTGGCACATAGAAGGCTGAAGATGACATACAGAAAACTGCATACGGACTCCTTTTGGAAGGAGACAAAAACATTGCTCAAGAGAAAGAGGCCAGGAATATAGAAAAAGAAATTTAGAGTTGGAACTAGAGAGCTTTTTATGTAGAAAGTCAAACTCCAGGGATTCAGACAAATGTCTGCAGCTACATCAAGTGACAAGATCCCTTAAAAATACTCATAGAACTAATTTAAGCAACTGTTTTTCACCCTCTGCTTACAAAATTTTAACCCCTGCATTTCTACAGACCAGACACTTGCAGAACACAGGTTTTCAAGTTCAGGAGAAACTTCACACCAGAAGAGTTTTACACTGAATGTAAAGTGCACCAGGTCTATACTGTTCTTGATCAGAGACACCCAGCAACCGCTTTGGCTGGAACACATTACTCTGTATACCTGGTGCTAGAAACGCCTTCCCACTCCTGTAAGACTAAGATGCTTGCTACTGGATTTTGTATGACTTAGAGACCGAGAAACCTCCAAGCGAGTGCCACATTTTGCTTCCCAAAATGCACAGGGATGAAGAGTCTAAGCTTTCCTTTCCTCCTCCAAGTTGCCAGCTACTCAGACTGCAGACACAGACTCAGCTTCAGCTTAGCAACAGAGGATAGAGCACAAGTTTGAGCAATACTTCCTTGTGCATCCAAAGATAAACCAAGACATGGGTTGCGTTACTGAGCCACAACAGCTCTGAGATTTCTTCCAGCACCATACCAGTTGAATCATCCTTTCCTTTTGGAAAAATCACCGCTGAGCCTGCAGAATTGAACAAAGTGGCTACCTCCATAGACAGACAACCAAAGAGTTCCCAAAACCCAAAGAACACGGATCTCGTCTCACATTCTCTTGCCTTAACCAACACACAGTGCTTCTCTTCTGTAGGATGAAAGACAACGACTGTTACTCAATTTGAAACATCAGGGAACGTAACAGAAACATCTCTTTGAGGGATAAGTTCACTACCTGCCTTTTCAGTAAAACACAAGTGTTTAAGGCAGATAAGAAGTTGTTCTATCAGGGAAGAGCAGGTTATTATTAAGTGATGCTGTAATTCATCCTTAATTAGTTGTTTTAGGCACCTGCAGCTTAATCTTGCTTAAAACCCAAGGAAGCATCCTCACCACACATAGTTACCATCAATTTAGTTACCACTATGTATTATTGTAATACACTCATCATAATATTCATATACTTTTCATATTGAAAGTGAGGGACCACAATAGAAATGCTTTTCAAAATCTGTCATTTACACATCAGAACGACAATGATACAGCATTACAATCCTGTTTCACTTTTCCAGGAGATACAGCTTGTTGCACACTCTACTGAAGCTTCCTGAGCAGTTGGGCATCAGACTCCTACCCAGTGCTCGACACCTTGGGGGCCACACGACATTGACAGGCCTATTTCCCAAAAGTGCACTTGACATTCAAGCNAGAAATGCTTTTCAAAATCTGTCATTTACACATCAGAACGACAATGATACAGCATTACAATCCTGTTTCACTTTTCCAGGAGATACAGCTTGTTGCACACTCTACTGAAGCTTCCTGAGCAGTTGGGCATCAGACTCCTACCCAGTGCTCGACAGCTTGGGGGCCACACGACATTGACAGTCCTATTTCCCAAAAGTGCACTTGACATTCAAGGAAATAAATCTGTTTTCACTTAGCTTTGAAGTAAAGTAATCCTAACCAGTTAGCAGTTTGACAACTGATCAGGCTTTGGCACTTCAGGCAAGGCAGAGATCAGGACTAAAACAACATGAATAGACACAATGTTGTTGAGGCTGACCACCAGCATCAGCACAAAACACTGTAGCAGGTAAAGACAGAGCCTGTGACTAAAACTGTTCAAGCAAATGATTCGGTCTCAGTGCTGTGTGAAGTAGGACTGCACTGAAGAGTGCTTTGACTGGCACTCTTGTTAGAAATTGGAAATTTTCTAATTATACTTCAAAGATATTTTGGATGTGAAATGAAGTCAAAGGACCATTACAAAGAACTCAAGAAAAAAGCTGGTAGAATCCTATTGGAAGAGAAAAGCAATTGCCCTGAAAACAGGGAACTGAGGTAGAGGCATTCAGAAGTGATGAAGCAGGAAGGATGCTCCACTGTAAAATATGGGTTTTCTCTTCATATTCCTCCATACCAGCCCAAAGCACGTCTGCATACATGACACATGAGCACAATGCAGCAGCACAAATTAAAATACGTTGATTTTTGCCAAATAAATATTTGTTTTAGTGAAAACCTATTGCAATTACTTATTCTTTTTCAATAAAAATTAATCTAAGAATACACAGGCTGGCTGCAGCGGCAAAACAATTGCAGCGCTTACCCTGTATGAAATAATACATCTTTGTGACATCTTTGAATTTGTCCTTCAGAAAAAACTCTTTGAGAACTCTGCAGATATTGGGGGTTTTTCCGCATTATCGCTTCTGAGACAGTCTCACCTACATTTCAATGCTGGGTGTACGTAAATGTCTGCATGCCTACTTTTTGGCTGTCAACCACTACTTTAATTCAACACAAGTGTGGTCATAATTCTTTGCCCAAAAATGTTTGGCTGCTTCCATATCTTTGGGATTAAGAGCCTTTCAACAGCAGCCTTTTTCCACCATTGGCTCTACTTACATAGAATACAAAAGTCTGATGCAACACCTTCACAGTAGCATCACCAGCCATTTCGGCACAACTCAAACATAACTCAGCATCTGTGGATGCTGCTTCTCACCCACTGTGAGTATTGGAGCTTCAGACTTTGTCTCAACCGACGAACAGTGAATGGGAAGATACACATCTAAAGTCATGAAATTAATTGTTTTTATAAGTAACTCTGGGGGATTAATTTCTATCAGGGGTTTTTCTTCTTTTCTAAGAGGTTAGCATCGTCTTATTATTCTGCTAGTATTCCCAAATCCCTGTAAATTAACTTTCTTACAGGGGCCAACAGTAAGGCTCTGTCAGGGACCTTGCTAGAACTAAATGAAGGTGTTCCCATACCTTCATTCTCTCAGCTTTGTCCCATATGAATAAACATGCTGATTTCACTGAGTGAAAATGGGACACTTATTCAAAAAGNTCAAACATAACTCAGCATCTGTGGATGCTGCTTCTCACCCACTGTGAGTATTGGAGCTTCAGACTTTGTCTCAACCGACGAACAGTGAATGGGAAGATACACATCTAAAGTCATGAAATTAATTGTTTTTATAAGTAACTCTGGGGGATTAATTTCTATCAGGGGTTTTTCTTCTTTTCTAAGAGGTTAGCATCGTCTTATTATTCTGCTAGTATTCCCAAATCCCTGTAAATTAACTTTCTTACAGGGGCCAACAGTAAGGCTCTGTCAGGGACCTTGCTAGAACTAAATGAAGGTGTTCCCATACCTTCATTCTCTCAGCTTTGTCCCATATTAATAAACATGCTGATTTCACTGAGTCAAAATGGGACACTTATTCAAAAAGAAAATAATGTAAAACTACTTGTGAAGCAAATTCCTGCTCCGTTTCCAGTGCACGAGAAACTACTCCTGCAAGTTCACTGATACATGCTAAGGCTCTAAGTGATACACTTTGCCAGTTAATTACCCAATTAAAGTTCATCCCAAATAGGACGGCTTACACTGCTTATCATTTTTACAGAACTATTCATTAAATATACCACCAGGCAGACGAAAGTTTAACATGTTGTCATTGAGGTCTTGTGCTTTTAGGTTATACGCTTAGCTTGACTAAAACGAGTCCTCTCAGAACACATTTCTGGACACATGAAGGAGCAAAAAAAAGCAATTGGAAACAGTCAATAAAGATTTACCATGGGGAAACCATGCCTGACCAACCAAATGACCAGAGTTGTTAACAATGGGAGAACAGCAGAAAGCATTTCCTTTTGTCTTTAGAAAGGCTTTCAACCAGAGCCTTGTATCCCAGTTCCGATCTTACACTCTAGAGGGATAGGCAAAATGGTTGGATGACCAAGCTCAGAGAGTAGTGGTCTCTAGGTGGAAACCAGTAATAGGGAGGGAAAGCTATTCACCCTGCATACCTGCAGCAAGGTGAGGCCTAAGGCAGTAACTGAGGTAAGGAAAAGCTCTAAAGGAACATAAACGAAGAAACATTCACCTGTGTACTGTCAAGGTGCAGGTACACATCAGGAGTTACTACCATTAAATTCTTTGCCATCTTCCCAGATGTCAGATAGGGACAGAAGCATACCCTGGGTTGCAGCTGAAGGGGGATTTCTGTGTTGCTCTCAAGTAATTTAGATTATAAACCACCTGGAAAACAGCAATTTTTTCTGTTCATAGTAGCACAGCAAGATTACCTGAAGCTGCATTAATGCTTGCTATGTTAAAGGTTTCCTTGAAAGCTGTGAGAAATGGTGAAAGACAAGGCTGTGGGAAACTCTTGCATCCTCCACATGGGGATTGAGCTTACTCTAAGTTTACTATAGATATTTTTTAACCAGCCAAGTTTCAGTTTGAGATAGTCACCCCATTTTTGGCATCACTGTCTCCCAAGTATTGCTCCACAGCATTCTGGCAATGCTCAGCCCTTACCACACAGAGCCCTCTTCACTTAGATCTCAGCAAGAGAAACTTTAGAGTTTATTCTGGAAGCATTTCAAGAAGCACAGCCATCATAGTCTTAGCAACAGTTTCCTGTAACTAGAGATTCATTTTTCACTAATGAAATGCTAATATATAAATAACTGAATATTTAAAGTTGAACATCAACAATGAACACAGTAATAAGTAGCATAAACAGCCACTTGGTATGTAATTCTTTGTAATAATTGTATTTTTCTTTAATTTGTATTTTGCTACTGCAATCCCCTTCATAGAAGCGCAACATGTTAGCTAAACCTTGCATTACAGACCATAAATAGGTGATATGTGGATACTTCCTCTTAAGGCGAAGAGCAGGGTTTTAAGCTATGAATTTAGAAAATACATTCTGTGGGCAGAATTCACCCTTAACTGGGGATTTATCTGCTACATCAATAAAATCACAGGTTTTCAGGTACCCATCTACAAAACAGGCTGCTGTAAAGCTCTGGTTTGTGCAGTTATTTATATTCTATCTAAACATTAATTGACTTTATACAGAATTCTTGAGGTTTATATCTGTAAACCATTAATGTTTTTATGCCTCAGGAAAGCTTTTTATTAATGGGTTTAATATTACCTACAGAAAGTGTTTGCAGTATGCACCAGGTGATTCATCGCAGTTGCTGATATTTTTATTCTATTTTAGGTTTAGTTACTTTGTGTTACTTTCCAATAAGGTAACCCAGTAAGAAAAAGTAGTGAGAAAAAGCTGTAGAGACTAGAGAAAGGGCAATTAACAGCAATTCCTGGGAAAAAAAAGAACTTCTATGAAGTGTAGAAATTGCATTTTTCATCATCAATGACATTGCCATTGTCATCATTAATATGTCTCCTTACATTACTGCTGCTTTATTGCAGTTAATGGCCCATTTCCCATGCTACCTCAACTCTTAATCTGTGTCTATTAAACTAGTAGTAAGCGAGCAGACAGTACTCTCTAACACCTCCCAATGAATATTGGATGTTGCATTGGTTTAAACAAGAACTACGCAGATCCTTAGAAATACTCCTACATGGTAAGTTAACCCATGCAATTCATGTCTTAATATCTGTAAGTTCAAAGACTTGTGGCAATTCATTTTCAACCCATACTTTATTCAAAAAAATGGGCAGAAGGATCCGTTTCATTTGCAGGAGCGTATTCAGTCAGCAATAAAACATTTTTTGTGCCTGAAGTCTCAGATTAGAAATACTGATACTAATGTTGGTTTGTCCACTTACTACTGATATTAAGTCAAACTGATATTCAGTATTTCTTTTTTTACTAACACGTTGTTCTACCATTACTGTAAAAATAAAATATGCATTTAAGGATAAATATTCTTTCCTTTCCCCAAGAAGGACTAGAGAAAGCACTTTCAAGCCATTTCAAGCAAATTAAGAACACAAGCCAAAACAGAAATAGCTACCATAAGATGTTTTAATTACTGTTTTATCACCCAATAAAAAACCCAAGGAAGCAACCTCTTTGCTAAACTCTTTTCAAAAAAAGAGCAGAAGTGCCAAAACTGCTAGTTCTCAGGCTTCATTTTTTCCACTTTTTTGCACCTCTGTTTCAGCAAAATAGCCATTAACTGAATGTGCAAATGTGAATATTATGTTAGGCCACACACTACCGGGTAACTGGCAGAATTTTGCAAACAGACTAGACCAAGGCTCTCAAGAAACTGCCTGAATATTTTCCTTAGGGCTGACTATACTGATATGGAAAGGTTACTCATAAGTTTGCTTATCTTCCCTGTTGGAGCAGAGAAGAAAGACAGGGATACTTATTTTGCATCAAAAAAACCAAAAACCTGTTTTGGTACAAATGCGGAACTTCAGTGAAACCATACTGGATTACAACATTTTGAGGGAAATAACTCAAAAGATCTGCTAATGGTTGTGTTTAGAAGTTACTTTCTCTCATTACAAATCTCGTAGCATCCTTCACAGTGGAAAGCTGCACAAAGCCGGTTTAACCCAACCTTTTCCTACATCTCTCAATTTATCACTGGAAATATGGAAGAGTGGTAATCTATTTCAGAACAAAGATATTCCTTGATAGCAAAGGCTTTCTGGATAAGTTAAGCTGGAAGTTTGTGCCCAGTATGAAGTAGAGCTCTCATTGAAATATATTAAGCAAATGCAAGTTTCACATCCATCAGGTTTTTTTTTTTTCTTCTGCAGAAGAGGTAATCACCCAAACATCTCATCTATCACAAAACACCCGACTACTGCATGCAGTTTCTTCAAGATTCTGATCAACTGTGATGATATGTCATTTGACTTTGCAAGGCTCTGTAAAGTCATCCATCACATTCTTTAAAGCTTTGCATATCACCTTGTGCACAGATAACGCTCAGGAAAAAAAATCACCAACTGACACTATGTCACCCTGTCAAGTTGCGCTATATTCAGGAGCAATATCATAATTTTTATCCACAAATTATGCATAATGAGAAATAATGAAATAAAGACATACTTCATGTCCCTGGGTACTTCTCTAGAAACAGAAGCACTCTTGTAAACACAGATACTTACTAAAAACTTGGAGTTTTTCTACCATGCAATTATGTGCAGTACTGAATATAGAATGATTTGGGACAACCAATTTGCATATCTGGTTTTCATAACCCATTTAACACCCAAGTCTTCAGTCTCTCCTGACTTAAAACCACATTCCTAACAGCAACAGCACAGCATCCAAAACCCTCGCATCACATTTGAAGCAATGTACAACCTCTACATTCAATACCTCCAAGGCTGTTTGCTCTACAGCAGCCTCACTTCTACACTTCTGTTTTGCTTCCAAGATTGGAGAAGTGACACTGGAGAGAGTCAAAACAAGGAACTGGTTCAATACCACAAGGTCTGATCACATAATCCTCATCTGGTCACAAGGCCGAGTACTGAGGTATGAAGGGGAAAAGAAAGACAATGGACTGATGACGTGCAATAAACTTCTATCCTATAAAAATTTTATTTTCCAAAGAAGTGGTGGGTTTTCTTCTCTGGTAGCATACTGATTAAGGGGCAAGGAGATGGCTAGGTCAACATCCAGAAGAGTTTTGTTCAATCATCTGAGAAGTGAAAAGCTGCCCTAGGAGGTATTTGGGAGACAAATGTCTGTTGTGGCTACACATACTAAACACAGAAGAAATTCAGCGCTCCTCTTAGCTGTATAAACATGCTTACTGCATAGCAGTACCTCAATTATATCAACACTTCTTCCCCCCAGCAGTTTACCGGTCTACAGACCATTTGCACACAGCTTTGCTCTAAATGCACGTTTGTCAGCAGTTCCTTGCCATTTGTTGCTTGCCAAGTTTTCAGCACAATGTGCCCTCTTCTCCACCTGAATTCAGCCCCTGGAGCTCAAAGTAGTTCGGCTTTTGTATCATTTCAGTTCACCAACGTATAAACCTAGCTGTGCAACCGAATTAAGGCTCCGTTATACTTTCCAAGAATGAAATGATCTATGCTGAGGACCAGAATTCAAAGTTTACAACTCTTTAGTGGAGATTTCTACTAGTAAATTCTATTAGGAGAATTTGACCAGCTGAATATTGATTGGAAGAGAATACTTAAGTGCAATGAATGTCAATAAACCATATTTTACTTTCAAAACTTTCAAGACAACATCAGCATTTTTCCTATTAATTAGCCTTTTGTATGAGAGGCAGGATATATTTGTAATATAAATACGTTTCTACAGCCATTCTATGTGGTCTTGTTTTAATGATTCATAGCCTCATCTTTTTCTCATGAAGTGAGAAGAGAAAGCCTTAATGAATAAGTGTATGCAAACTATTCTTTGTTAGTAATTCTGTCGAGCTTCTCAAGTATTAGTTACTTCTGAGTTGATTTTTCAGTGAACCAATACCTGTCTGAAAGTCAGATGAGTAAATACAGACGTATTAGTCAGCCTAGATAACAGACCCTTACACAGTGCAACCAATAAGGCAAGATATTCACCCAGTCTCTTGAAACTTTTGGTTTGTGCTTGTATAGTTAAGTGTCTTTGAAGATGCTGCAGGTGAAGACCAATGCCTCTCCTATGGTCAGCTCCTAACTACGAAACAGAGGAAGGCCATTGACACAAAAATACCAAATTCAGAAGTGAATGTTAATTAGGCCCCAGAATGGCAGAATACCCTATGTACAAAATAATAAATCAGTATAGACTATCATATATCCACCAAATTATATCTACAATCCTTAAGTAACACCCAATTTAAAGGATGACACAAAAGGTCTAAGCGGTGATTTTCAAACTCCAAAAGGTCCAAAGGCCTTTTGCCAGCTACACCAATAGAGAGGCTGCTGATTCCCCTTCCTCCTCTCACCAGGTTTACAGGATTCTCAGCTCCATAAAGGATTAACAAATACCACTGAGGCATGAAACAGATGTACTAAGAATAATCTAAAATAAACTGAGTCAAAGGGAGCCTAGGAATAACCCTCGCAAACCAACCACTGTCCTATACTTCAGACAGCAAAAAGCTTTATCAATCCATCACAGCTTGAAGGGGTACTGGAAGTGGACTACCTACATTTTAGTTTGTATTCCTGCACGAGTATTCACATGAAGTTAAGAGTTAACAGATTCTCAGACTTAAAACAAAGAAAACCCCAAAGAATGTTGTGCACAATAATTCTCCTAAAAAGCAGGAATTTACAGGTACTAAGGCAGTGCAAGGAACTGATTCTTGCTCACTCAAAGACTGGATGACTGCTTTAAGGCTTGGCCTGCTTAAGTCACCAGTATTCATTTATAACTCCTACACTGGAAACCTCATTTCCTGTTTGAACTTGACCTAAATTTGTGAACAGTTTCAGATCACATTTCCCTTGTGTAGACTCTTCATTGAGGGGAAGACATCCCCAACTCTGAATATTTAAACTATGAGAAAAATATCCAAATAGCTTTCTCTAAGAAAGCTCATGAGAGGATATATTCAGGTCTGGAAATCTTCCTGTCTGTTTGTTAAGCATTAATATTTAAAAACAAGGGTTTTTTTGTCATTTTAGTCACTCAGCATTCAACTTTTTCTTTTCTCCCCTCTTTTTGCACACTGGCAACTCCCAAGTGCTACCTGCTGGCTGTTTCTCAGCCCCGAAGCACTCTGTCCCCCTCTACAGCACTGCACTGCTGCGAGGCCATCGTTTTTCATCACACAAAGCCCAGCCATGCATGCTGCATCTCTGGCTTTGCATTGCATTCAAACCGACAAGCTGCTGTGGTTAATTGTTTTCCTCCTTTTCTAAGGGCCACCGATTATCAGAAATAAAGAGGCAAAAAGAGCAATAATCTAAAGAAGCCATGTTATGTATTCTCTACTGTTAATGAACAATTTAAGCAAAGACAATGTGGAAGCACAAAACCAGTCATTCACTTACAGACTAACATCTCATTGCTTGACCTTTGACTGAGAGCTTCCTGCAACACCTTGTTAGGTAAGGCACAAAATAGATGAAAATATTGTTCCTATAAAGCCCATAGATAACACTGTATGTGCTACAACATTGTTTAACACTTCATCTATTAACTATTCATAGAGATAGATATCTTACAGATTATTTTTGTAACAATTTTCCTGCTGTAAGTGTGATAGAAAAGAATAAATGAACTATGCAGTCCTTGAAATAAGCAGGTATACCTATCTATTGCTCTGCCATTTTATTCAATCTCACTTTCAGTGCCTTTGTCATCTAACCCTTAAATTGTTGCACTACCAGGTTTTCTGACACCAGTTTTGCTAGCTGCTGAGTGTCATTTCTAGTTACACAGCATCACATAGTTTGCCCTGTTTTAGAAAAAAAATCACCTTCCGTAAGGCCCGATACAGAGCTTGAACACTAAGACTGCAACCACCTCTACCTCCAACTATTGAAAAGTGTCTGTTGCTGTTTCAGACTGTCAAAGACATTCGCTATTGATCCGGTACTATTCTTTCTCATAAAAGAAGATAACACTGAAATTGATTACAATGAAAAAGGAGACAGCCAAAATGAAACTTGAAACAAACAGAGAAGAAAAGTGGGTCAAGTATCAGTCCTACCCTTTTTTAACTCCTCAGAGCTAATTATAACTTAGTGATACACAAATCTACTAATAAGCAACGAGATACAACATAAAAATATTCGGTATTAAATACATCTGGAAAATCTGCCCTAAACAAGTGTAAGAAGAATGACATCAGACCTAGAAGAGCTGCATACAGTAAGTGACCATTAACATGTACCCTCTGTTAAAAAACTATGCTGCTGAATTGCCAGTAGTATTTTCTCACAGCTCTCAAATGTTTTCTTTTCTTGTGTGATTAGATCAAGCTTTAACCCTTGGTCAAGTTATAACACACAGGATATTCCAACGGAAGAGCTAGTAGTCACTAGGAGCCTGACCGACTGGCTGGGAACATCGTTTTTACAAAGTGGGTCTTGATGAATAGATGTTTTCAGAAAAATCAACTGCCACTTAGGTGGTAATGACCAGGAACACGGCAATTCCCACTCTGGCGGTCTGTGAAGAGCAGCTTCCAGCCTTTTAAAACCTGTTTGAGTATTATCTCAGCTTGCAGATCCAATACAAGACACCACTTCCAAGTGATGGCTTAGTCAAAGCATTAGAGTGATTACTTCCCTATCGCTTCTGCTAAAAAAGCTAAACTAGCTATAAACGAATGAAGTGCCTCGTACTTCGGCAACAGCTGCTGATCTTACAATACCAGCACACTGATTGCTATGTTTGGCTATGGGTAAGAAGTTCCCATCTGAGAAATAACTGCATTTCTAACCTTCAGGTGGTAAGGACAGTCAAGCAGCACGGAGAGCTTTGAGGGAACAGTGAATTCAGAGTGAGCACTTCTAGTGTCTCGGTTTTATTCCTCCTTCATTGATAAAATATTCAGTAAAAGGTTGGGTTTCTAGTTTTGCTGGTGGTAACTAAAGCACGATCTTAAGATAGACGTTTTCATATTGCACATGGTGGATTATGAAGCACAGTTTTTACTATCTTATTACTATAGGCACACCTGACAGCAGCAGACTGCCAGCGTTAAGTAAATTGTGTGCTACGAATAGTCATTCAACAGCTAATTGTAGGAAAAACAACCAGGCTCACATTATTGGAAAGACCAATGTACCTGAGTGGCCTGTACAATCATTTACCTCGACACTGTTTCAAATTTTACAAAGATTAAGATCTTCAAGATGACTATGTAACTCATACGCATCACAAACAACTCTTTGTATAGCACCTTAAGAAAAAATACAGGATTTATTTTTATTTCTTAGCCTTTGTTTTCTCTAGTTCCATTTTGATAATCTTGGTTCTTTAGCTCAAAGAGCTGATTTGTTAAGGGTCAGTTGATTTGCTGCCTGAACTGCCTCTGACCAGCAATATCATGATTATATTTTTTAAAAAGCTGAATTTTTATTAGCATTTTATTGGCAACTGCAAACTAGTATTGAGAATAGTTTCTACAATAACAGCACAAGAAAGTATGGTGATGGGATATTGGTACCAAGGTGGTAGGCGGAGGGGGGTGGTCTGAGAGAGGCTTTTTTGGATTAATCTTACTTCAGCAATCTTAATGCAAGTCAAATAGGTAAGAACAGTACCAATCTCTAGCCAGGTATGGTTGTATAATACCTATGCTATAGTTCATTAAGTATTAGCATTTCTTACAGAAGCTCCATTTTAAAGAAATCATTTAACACTCTCCATTACAAGTTCAATTTAAGGACTAGCAATATTTTACCCATACGCTCTATTCAAGATAAGAGCAGGCAGGGCACTGAAGCTATTAGAATGACCCCACATTGAGAAAAGATCCTAGTACTGAAGTCACCTTCAGGTTTCTACAGCAAAATCACTCTCAAAACACCTGACTAATTTGTCCAACAATAGGTATAAGAAACAAGCACGCTCAAACTGAAGTACAAAAAGTTTACTCTAGTATCTAAAGACAATAAAAACTTTAGTAGGTTAAAGGCAATGCTTCCCCTCTATTTCACTCCCAAGACCCCACCTGAAGTACTGCAGCCAGCTCTGGGGTTCCCAGAGCAACAGTTTTTAACTGAAAGATGGTAGATTTAGACTGACTAAAAGGAATTTCCACACAGAGCGAGGCTGGTGAGACACTGGAACAGGTTACCCAGAAAAGTTGTGTGTGCTCCATCAGTGGAAGTGTTCGAGGTCAAGTTGAATGGGCCTTTAAGCAACCTGATCTAGTGCAAGACATCCCTGCCTGTGGCAGGGGGGTTGCACCAGGTGATCTTTAAAGATCCCATTCTGATTCCACCATCCTATGATTCTAACAGTAAAAAGCCACGCTTAAGGTATGACCATTCTTAACAAGTTACAACAGTTGAGTACTATTTCCTTAAGTTGCAATACAAAGGAATTTGCTTCCTAGCATAAACACATAATTTGCCTACATTGTACTCATTTAAACATTAATAAACATACAGAAAAAGTAATCTCTTGCATAAGGACTGCTCCAGCTCACTAAAATTCTTTCCTAGGTAGGCCTTTACAAGATACATCGGACTAAAATCTCACGTTTAATTCTTTTGAGAGCAAGTGACACACAAGATGTCAGGATTACATTTCACACATAATTGTGTCATCCACTGTGTCTGCAGCACAAAAAAGTTGGCCATGCACATTATTCTACTTACTGGGAAACAATACCGTATTTTGGTGTGGAAGTTAAGTTTACCGCTGGACTTGAGGAGTGTCTTCCACATATGTAATGGGTAAAGCATTCAGGGTGCAGAGGTAGAAAGTTTAAACGACTTTTTTTCCTTATACCTCTCGCACAACTTTCTTACAGCATCTGAACCAGAAGAGGAAAAACTGAATACCTATGTGCTGTGGCACCTAATGAACACCTACCAGCAGTGGGAGCTCTCCTCCTGGAAAACACTTGAGAAGTACAAGGGACCAGCAATTCCAACAGGAAATTGAGATATTCCGGGGAACCTCCCCCATTCCTAGGAAACAGACTAGGACTGACTGCTGTTACGCAGTCTAGTACTCGTATTTAGTTCACTAAAATCACTTGCACATTTAAGTTTAGTTTGGCAATTAAGTATTTTAAGTAATTAAATACATATGCCTTTCAAGACAGTTTTTAGTGACATTACAATATCAATTCACTGTTTCTGTGCCGCTGTTTATTAGTTTCACATTAAATCACCAGATTCTGTTAGCTTTCACACTGAACAGCCTAAAGTCCGCCCCGGTCTCAGCTGTGCCACAACAGAAAGAAGTTTCACATTTAATTTGCCCAAAGTTCACGTTTTCCCTTGCTTGGTACTCTACTGCAGCAGTACTGCATCAGTAAACCATGGAAGAGTATTAGCTGATCAAAGACAGGAGAGTGCAGAAATCTCTACATGTCTGTACTTATAGTACCCTCTTCTTTCATGTGAATTCATATTAACTTAACATAGTTCTAAAGGGAGAAAGAAAAAGAATATAAAGAAGTTTAATAAACACTGCATTAGTTACAGGGATTTCAGAAAACTGAGAATTAGAAGATGAACTTGAAATTTCATACCACACTAAAACCCAGATGAAAAACTAGAAGAAACAGGGATTATTGAAACAGAAGGCATATATATTCATCTTCTTCAGAAGCATAATAAGTAGAGTCTCTTTTTGCATAAAAGCTATTTTGAGTTGCTTGGGTTTTTTAATTTTCCTTAGAGTTGCATGGCAAATATTACTACTCAAGCATCACTTGTTTTCACCCTACACTGAAAAGCAGCTAACAGCAGCATATCTGCTAACACAAAGTGACCAGCCAGCACATAAACAATGAACATTATGTTTCCACATATGATTTTCTCACCTCTCAAATAACTGCTTTTCAGTCAACTCATTCTTTGATGTTTAAATGTGTTCTTGCTTGTACACACTCACTTCACTTCTGAAAACTTCCCACTGCTGGGAGGTTCTATTTCTATCTATAATTACTGTTCCATAATTGCTCCGAAGACAAGACATCTGTTGCTTCTCATTACCACTTCTCATTGCTGTGTATTTCTTACGCATTTTGAAATCACCTTTGATTGTGCAATTATTAAAGGGTTTGGGGGTCTTCTGCAAGACAGCACCAAATCAGATGAAGATTATAGTCAGGTCTCTTGCGACTTAAGGTGTCTGGTAGGTCTGAGAATTTAAAGAGAAGCTTAAAGGGATTTTAGGAGTCTTTTGTTTGAATTTCATATACTAACGTTTTTCCTCATTCCATTTATATATGGATACAAACAAACACCTGAAGGAGAAGGAATGCAAAGGCTGAGCAGCAGCAGGGGCTGATGAGCAACACCCCTGTGTCAGGCACTAACTGGCACCTTTTGGCTGGGTTTCAGGTTTGGGGTTTTTTGGTTGGTTGGTTTGGTGGGGTTTGGTTGGGAGTTTGGGGGGAGGAGTTCAGCTTTAAATTATTAGCTAGGTTTTCCTTTTCTTGCCTGAACTTCCCCCTGCCTTCAGCAGGGCCTTCAAGAGGGCTTTATTAGCTCAATTTGAGCTCTTAAGTACTTCAAACTCCTTGGCTACTAAACGTTTCTCAGTGGCTACAGTTACCCAATTGAAATGCTTGATGAAAGCCTTAGTAAAAACAGGGATCACTTCCAACATCGACACAGCACTGAAATAATTTTTCTGGGTTGCTGGGGGTTTTTTGCACACTCTTAAGTATTGCATTTTCTTGTTAAATAGAGTTTTCAGCTAATTAGACACATTTCTTCTCAGATGTAGCTTTGCTACTGGTTTTGCCGCTGTGACAGACATCACATGTCTGAACCGCTCATTCAACTTAGACTTAAATAATTATTCCTGCAAGAATCGTTGAAATATGATTTTTATAACTTACCTTTAAAGCCACAAAGGGAAGGAAAGACTGGGAAGATATGCACGCAACAACACAAGTACTGAAAAAGCACGGATGACTTTTTGCTGCTTAAGGAAAGAAGCTGTACATGCTACTTTGTCTTAGACAAGAGTACTACAAATCCAGCCACTGCCAAAATTGTTACTATATTGCTTTTTGATTCTGTTCTATAACCTGTAGGCATAAGTAGTGAGTAAAAACACAGGAAAATTAGATTAAGTAACTCAGTACACACTCCAACAACTTGCAGATGTTCCAATAAAATATTCTCATTAGCTGTAGGTCACTGCTATTTCAGCGCTTCCATATTTTTCTTCAGTTTTTCTTTGCATTTAAGTACAGTCTAACACCAGTAAGTACTGATCAACTTCATTTAGTACAGGCAATCACTATGCTATTTCCACTTTTATTTTACTCCCTTGAAGTCCATCCGTAACTGACTACAATTTACACCATCTAGACCAGGTCTCCAGTACTAAATCAGCACCGTGCTGACCAACTTGGCCACTAACTGGCATCTCAGGATGACAAAGTTAAAAGCGCATAAGGCTGGATCAGAATCAGAGTGCAAAACCCAAGAGCTCTGTACACCGGCTGCCAGTGCTTCTGAGCTATAGAGAAACACTGTTCTGTAGCTATTGGTTCATGTAATTGCCAAGCTGTCACACAGTGCAAGCACACAGGTAAAAAGGATCTTGCTGCTTTTCCAAGAGCGATCTTTACTGCACATCAACACTGCACAGGGCAGAGGTCTCAGTTAAGCAAGGTGCTGAGATACTGTATTGTCCTACACGACACTTCACAGAGTGCCCTCAGAACAAAGATTAACACACATAGATCTAAACACAGCTTTCACATATTGGTATGCTTGCAATGTCCTTGTTGCTTTTTATTTTGATTAATTGCTCAGTAATCAACGTAAGTCATGCATTTATAATTAATCAGTGCTGGTCAACAGAACAGCAAGCCACGCAACCTAATTGGGGGGTCACAGTGTATCTTTCTCCGAAATAAGGTTTTGCTTTTTTCTTCCATTTACAGTTCCTCACAGGATTTGTGAAAATCATAGTTAGCAGTAGCATCTAGTCTTCCATTATCTAGTGAACTCAAGTTGCTTAAATATTTATATTCATTCATCACTTGTATTAATACAATTGTCCCATTTACCTTTTAAAGAGTAATGAGGATTTACTGGCTGTTGTTAGGCTGCACAGACTTGCTGTTTCTTAATTAGTTTAAGATTTTAGAAGTTTAAAGCCAGAGGTATACATGGATTTTCTCAATGAGATAGCCAGCAGTCTATTCATTTCTACTTTCATCTATCCATTCCACAGTAAAAATTACCAGTTCCTAGGGTAGCCATTAACAAAATAGTTTTGAGCTAATATTTTGACGTATTGCCTAATGGCAACAAGTCACCAATTGAGCTATTTCAGACAGACACCAAGAAAAGGCTTTTACCATGCAACAGACTGTTTTAATATTGTTTCCCTGGAGGAAACATGTGAGCCTGACTAGAGTTCTCTGCAGTACATAATTATTTTATACATTGACAAGGCTGCTGATGAATATATCTGGACTGAAGAGATTAAGCACACACAGTTAATAAAAAAGTTACTTTCCCTAAATGGAGGCTTCTGCTCTTCAGAGCTGAAGATACTTATAGTATACCTATGTCTTTGAAGATATTTTAGAGTAATTTCACAAGAGTATCAAAAGGACAAGCTTATTACAATAAGCATTATTTTAAATGT
Source organism: Steatornis caripensis (assembly GCA_013398225.1). Taxonomy (NCBI): domain Eukaryota; kingdom Metazoa; phylum Chordata; class Aves; order Caprimulgiformes; family Steatornithidae; genus Steatornis; species Steatornis caripensis. Next base: position 11,131 of record VZSC01013363.1, on the reverse strand, counting down.
TGTTGCAAGCCAGTTTGCTTAACCCCGAATAAGTGATTGTGTTGCTTGAAAGCATAATAATGTTGAATTTTACTCAGACCCAATAAACGATACTTAATCACATGGACTTAGTCACTTCAACAGTAATCAAAATCTAGCATGAATACGGTATCTCTCCAGTTGATCCTCAAAGCAGTCTTTAAGAAGAGAACCCATTTCCCTTTTGTGTAGCTACAGCGGATGACAGATACCGCTACCCAAATAATTCAATACAGGCCACAGCCTGAAGAAACACACCAGGAACTCATTTAAATTCCCCATTCATTCACCTTATGAAAGTGCTCTGTTGGGCAGGATTTCCAGTCCTACACGACATACTGCTCACAGAGCCGAGAAATAAGAGCTGTTGAATCCACTGGCAAGACCAGAAACAATTTCGGTCTTCAGCACAGAACTCAATGGCAGGCGGAAAGTGGTTTCAAGAGTGTCGTCTTGTCCCACAGACAAACCACCCAAACACCAAGTACAGTGCTGGAATGAGGAGTCAGACTCAGGCAATGCTATGCCCATGTGCACTGTGCCCAGCCACTGTGCGTGATCATATACACACGTGCCTGAACAAAGCAATCATGCCTTTTCAAAAATATAACCTTGTTGAATATTAAAAGCTGCATAAAGAAAGTGAACCAGTGTTCAAAAACATTCCTGTCCCCAAAACTGTAACATATAAAGTATCAATCCTTTCAGAACATCAGTAAAAATGTTTTAAGTTAATGCAGCAAAAAAATTAAGAAGGAATATCTTGTTTCCTACTTTTTTCTTTGAGTCTGAACTTGCTTTTGCAGGATCCATTTTCAAGCACAGAAAGATCCAACTGTCAGTCCATCTATATGCAAAAAAGCAAGTCTAAATGCAGATGAGCAAATACTGAAAATGCCCTATTTACTCATGCCCTGGGCATTAAGAAACATCCTAGTAGGCACGCCTTTCGGCCAGCGTTTGGCTTGTAGTCATTCTCCATTGGCTTCTCAGGTCCCAAGATTCATCAAGAGATTAAAAATCTGCAGGTTAAATCCACACTTCTTAGCACACGGAGACTTTCAAAAGAGTCTTTGCAGGAGTGACAGAGAGATAAGGCACGAGGTATAGAATAGTTAAGAAACCAGTACAAGTCAGGATATACATATATCTAACATTGAAGTGAAATATCAAGAGCAAGACTCTCAAGTCCCATTCTGTATTAGAGCTTTCTCCAGTATTTCAGGAGTATGCTAATGCCACTACTATAAACATAATGGTCAACACAAAAACAAAAGTGGAAACTTCATCTTTTATCTAAGAAAGGCAAACAATTTACCAAGAATCAGGAGCATATTTGTGATCCCAGTTAATTACTGCAGACTGACAAAAGACCAGAAGCAACCTGTAGAACTGAATCCAACGTTTGCCCAGGCGAGAGGTCAGGGAAGCAATTGCAGCATCTTTTCACTTAGGAGTTTCTGCTTGAACACAGCAGAAAAACATTACTGAAGGTACTCAGCATCTAAATATAACAAAGTTCCTAGCTGTTTAATAGAGATTCCCTTCTCTCATTTAACATTGTGCTTAGACATGAATCGAAAACCATCAATCAGTGTGTTATCTACTGCTCCATACAGCTATTGCTCCACTGGTGTCAAGAGACCTATTTGCAGCATCAAGTTTTTCAGCGCAAGTGTGGCTGCTTGCCTTCAAGTGGAGGAAACCAGACAACAAATGCACAACTCCAGTAACAGAATACTTCAAATTTTTTTACAGCAATTAACTGTAGGAATTCCAATATCATAAATACATTCGTCTGACTTCTTAATAATGGTGATATATGGAACAGAAATTATCTCCAGCCTTTAAGAGAAAACTAGATGCATGCTGACAGGGCACATTTTCAAGTAATTCTTTAAAAGACCCCAACACAGGAGCATACTTGCAGAAAACAAAAGGGTAGAAGTTATTTGAGGAAGCAAACTCTATAAAGGATCTAGGAAAGTTAGCATAATATATTTGCTTGGGTTTTTAATCTTCCCTATTAGATATCAGACAGCCTTCCAGATTTTCCCCTCCAAAGAGGGAAATCAAGATACCAGGAATGCTACAGGACTTTCACCTGTCCTCATTCTCCTCTTTCTCAGTACTGTGCCTCTGGCTGGTCTTCTCTGGAAATACAAATGCAACCATCACTTCTGAGTGAATGATTCATCTCCCATCTTTCTATTTTGACACCTCCTTATGGCTGTTGGTATTTCAGCTACAGCTCAAGGAAGCTGAAATGGAAATCCTGGCCTTCCCACTCAAGTTAACTCTTTTCCTAATCATGAAAGGCAGTACTTTGCTCTCTGTCACTCAAGCTCATCGCTTGCAGTCAATTCTTTCCCTCCCATCCAATACCTGGTTAAACCCTCGTTATTATTCTTGTTGTCTTTCAGGTCGGGCTTTCCTATCCATCCACCAACAAGTTTTTGCAGCCACTATTCTCTCCACAATACACTTATACTACTGTAATACGCTCAATGTGGTTTAGAAGAACACCGCCTCGCTCCATTTTGACATTTAAAATGCTTCTGTAAATATCACCTTCCCGATTTACTGTTTTGATCATGATCAAAGTGTTTTCTTTCACAATCCTTCACTACCTCTCACTTAAAAATTAGTGTTACAATTCACAGTACTTTTTATTGGTTATTCTAAGCCAGTACTAGAACATTGCTTATAGCGCTATGGAGCAAAACTGCACTGACTTGCTTGTTAATAGTTCCGGTCAGTCCTCTTTTCCCCATGCACTGCTATTCATACTGGCAGAGAGTGCCCTATATACATTTGCAAGCCAGTTCATTGACCACTCCTCCAACTACTTCATTGACAGCTCTCCCCACACTCTCCCTTACTCACCACTGCCTTAAGGCAATTTTTTTAAGAAGAAATTGTTTTTAAATGCAAGAGCATATAGAGCAAACACAGAAGTTCTAGTCAAGGCACAGCACCCTTCACTGGTCCCAAATGTTGCTGAGCCAACTGCTACACCACCATTGCCACATAAAATAATACCAAGTTCCTGCATTCAAAGATGAAGTACCAGCAATTAACACAGCTAAGCTTCACATATCACACACTAGACCGGGTACACGATAAGGAAAGATTGGGGCAGAGGGGGAACACACAGCTATTCTAAAGCAGAGGAATATCTATAAGGAGCAAGGACATAAAGGCAAAAATGAAAGCAGGCAGACTAGAAGAGCAAGCGTTTTTTATTATATCAAAGGGAGGTGGTGAGGGAAGAACATGATAGTGCCAACACAGAGAAAGTCAAGACAGGTGATGGTTCCATGTCTCCCAGAAATCTCTACTTTCCTTGAATCCTCACAGTGGATTTTATGATGAATTCCTATTTTAACATTGATGAGAGCCAAAAAGCATAGAAAATGCAAAGAAAGGAAAAAAGCAAGATGTAATAAAAAGTTTGAAGTGGAAAGGTCCAGCAGGGTGAAAGGACGTTCACATCAGAGAAGCTGCAAAGACAAAACAATAGCTCTCATCTGTTTAAAATCAATAGGAATCTTTTGAGTAATTTTAATCAATGGATCAGATTTTGGTTCTGAGGAAAGGACAGAGAAAGAATAAATACATTTAAAAGTGAAAATGAATTAGAAAGAAGGACCTGTCCTGAGGGAAGTTGAAACAGACTGGAACACTGATTTCATCTGTTCTTGTGGCTAGTTTAATGAATTTCTAGGCAAGTTATGTCTTCTGCAATTAATATTTCAACTGTATTCTTTCATCGATATAAATAGAAATACATGGTAATTATACTAGCAGTCAGTCATCATCTTAATTAAAATTCATTTACTGAACAAGTCTCTCCTTTCCACATACAGCATGAAGAAAGAATACCTGTGACTACCAACCTCAAATTTTAAACTCATCTTCGTACACCTCTAAGTTTAATTATAATTCCTAAATATAACAGAAGAGACCTGATCCATAGATAATAGTTACCAGCACATTCAAAAATAGTTTAATAGCAACGATACACAAAATTTTTGAAAACTGAGACAACTCGGTTTCTTATTTAAAACTACATCTGCTACACGTATTCTTTATTTTCAAGCTTTGTTCAACATCTCCTAGGACTCACTGATAATTTTCTCCTCTAAAAATATCCCAAAATCTTCTGCAACAAATGCTGAACGAAATGCCACATATCCCTTCTGAAGAAAGCTTGTGCACAGTACAATTAGAAATGTCAATCTAAAAATGTCAAAATATCTCAAACATAAACCACTTGAAATTCCAGAAATTTAAGCGTTTCAGTGCACAGATCTGAACCTTTCTTCCAAGTGGACAGAAAATGGCACACAGTCTACACTGAAGCTGTTCAGTTCAATACTTCTATCCTCTCCTAACTATTAGAGTCCCTCAAACTGTCTTCTTTGGCACACAGTTAGGTGACCAACAGACTATCAGATAGATTTTAGGCAAATAAACTCCAGCACTTGGTGATGGAAGGCGTGTTCCTCCAGTGCTCACCTACAGGAGAACAGAGAGACACAGTCTGAGCTGTCAGGGCATAAAGCAGATTATGTTCCAGAGCAGTGGTTTGAAACAGCACATTGAGTCAGCTCAGCATAGCTAAATATTATTTTCTGACATTAACAGTGAAGAAGCCTTTCCCTCTGTTTTCTGACATTCAAGTATCAGACTTTACTAGCAAGTGATCTCAGAAACTTGGTTCTATTCTTATAAAGTACAGGTGTATTTTGGCTTTTATGTTATGTATGCAAGAGATAACTTTGATTCAGATGGTCAAGTTTAAACATTACTTTTGTTCCAGAGTTGAGCCTGTAGATTCAGTTCTGTGGGATTTTTATTCAGGAAATCAGTTTTATTTGTCCCCTAGAAGTACTGGTCTAGATAATTATTCACGTCTACATACATTTGCATGATTAGTACATAGATATTGCTTGAGCCAGAAGCAAGGAGATAACTACGTGAATCCCAGTCTGCATCAAGAATGAGTGTTTCTCCCCACCCTCCCTCAAACAGATACCTCCTCCTTCCAGGATTCACACCATTAGTTCACTTACTTAGGCTGATCACATTCACAAGCCTGACATCAGCTGAGAATTCGCTTTCTGTTTTGTGAAAAGGACTGCCCAAGCATCCAGAAGTTCTCAGAAATCCACTTTTGCACTTTATTTTGGGCATTAGCAAGATGACACTTGTGGCATGATAAACGGCGTCAAGACACACGACACAGTCACTACTTAACCCCTACGTGCATTGTAAGGCCACAAGAAGTACAGTCCAGGGGTTCCTGGTGAATCCAAGGCAGTTGCCTGCACATCAGTTCTTGCACTGAGCAAGAATAACTGGATATATAAAGGCTAACTTTTCACATCTCAGTAATCCCCATACCAAATTCTCTTTATGGGCAATCACCCTAAGCTATTCTCGCTGTATACTACAAGCCTTTCTTCGCTTGAAGAATGGAGGCTAATGAGGCTTCTGCTAATTTGTTAACTGTTGGAAACACCCATCCGAAATTACTGTTCTACAGGACACTAAGCAAAATGTCAGAACAGAGTAATGAAGGGGTCACACATCTGTTCTGTCTGGCATCTTTCTGAGCCAGCTTGCTCCCAAGGCCTTGCATCTGTCACGTACACCACCCTCTTAATAAAGTTTCTAGAGGCCTGCCTTTTTTAAGCCATCACACACCATACACAGAAAGGCCTTCATATGTTCAGGCCAAGTTCGATTTTAACTTTTGCTCTTGCTTCCAGAGGAGAAGACCAACCCAATGTATTTCTTCAACTCCTTGGAGAGAAACCAGGGGCAAAGATCTGACATGTTCTGCAACTGCTTCTGTCTAAAGAAAAGCAATGTGGTACATCATCTCCGTAAGACGTAACATGGGGACACCAACTTGCCTGGAGCAATCTTGCTCTTCTGCAGAGCCGGTCTTAACACTTGCCATTGTCTCTACTCCACCCTGATACTTCTACATACCATCTTTGCCATCCCTGTTCTTCATACTTGAGGTACCAGGACAGCTAACACATTGACCAGCTACATCAAGGATCTGCTGAGATTCATGCAGTTTACTGAAAGGCATGGAGTTCTTAGCTGAAGAGAAGCCATAAGCAACATCACGGAATTATGACATTGACAAATTTTTTTCTTATCTTAAAATGTGACCATTAATATCTCATTGTGTTTATTACCTTTGTACTTCTGTGTGCAAGAACTTGCTGTAAATTTTGAGTTGAAAAGAATTTTAAAATTTACACTAGGGTGTAAAAAAGAAAACAAGAAAAAAGTGACACATCAAAATAAATCAGAGATTTAACCTCTTGTAAACAGTTTCCATCATCTCTTAGTAGAAAGCTAGTTCCAGAAGCAGTCTGCTCTAAAAACCATTGAACGCTGGAGCTAGGCATACCTTAAGGAAAAGTGTGCCCATGTTTCCTGAATATTAGCAGATTATGCAGACATATTAGTAACTTTGAAGTGAGTTGAATACTATTTTGGAAAAAAGTTTCTGAATTAATAAAAAATAGAAAAATACATTTTTTAATTAGAGACCACTGAGGTACTCCAACATTTTGACAGGCCTTTTGTCCAGTTTAGCTCAAGGTTAGAACTACTGTACATAGCTAATTGAGCTCAGCACTGACACAGTTCGCTGGATCATTTGAACAGGATTCTTGGGATCCTCCTTGAAAGAAGAACAGACAGACTTGATGGCAGCGGACACAAGTTATCTCCGTAAGCGATCAAGTCTTGGCAGAGCTTATTTTGGTTACCACACAGCTTGGTCATCTCTTGCCATGTTATAAAAGGTTAACTTCTCTGGACACAACGGATCAAGGCTCGGGAAGAGTTTCAGATTACACAGACGTGCATTCTCAACATGAACTGTAAGATACTCATCACTCCCAAGGCCCTGTTTACAGATTATCTGTGAATAGGAAGGGATGACAATGACTCAACTCCTTACACATTACAAATTATCTACTATTATGAATTACTCATTCAGGCTCTAAACACCACATTTAAATGTGCAAATCTTCTCACTTCCTTGATAATAGCGAAGGGCACTGTTGTATTTACATTTCTCTTTGAAGGCTGGTAAAGCTGTTTATGCCAGTTCCTCCTGGGGGAGGAAACTGGAAAATGGTATAGACTCCTAGTTAATATTTTTTAAGTTATGATACTTGCCAAACAGTTTTCAGTTTTATGTCAGAACATATAAAAATTCTGAATTCTCTCAGTGTCATGCTCATATCAACAGAGGGAAAAAAAGTCACCCTGCTCTCTTCCAACAGTTAGTTATTCCCCAGATAATAATTACTGTTCCAGCAATAAATTCTTAAGTGTGGTTGAGATAAAATTAATTTATAAGCATCATGGTTGGAACAGAAAGATGTACCTTCATTAAATGTTCTGTCTAATATGCTGTAATGCATTATTGAAGTGATGACAGAGCCTATTTCTGCACAAAGCACAAATAAAAAACAGGCACCAGCACACACTGTGCTCTCATACAGCCTATAAGCTGCACAGACCTTACTTCTTGGATGCACTAGAAGGCATTGCAGTGGTTTAATGACTGTCTTCATTTATGCTTCAGTAGAGCTACATAGCAGCATAACTACCTAAAACCAAGACCTTTCCCTTAAATCACATTATCTTCTTTAATACCAAGGGGTGCCCTTAAACGCTCTACAGGCCATACAGAGACCACCAGAACTGTCCACCCACCCCGAACCCAGCATAACATCCACGCATAGCAACATCCCTCCTGCTGTATTTGAAGGAACACTGCCAGTTTTCATCAACTATCCTTGAGCATCAGCTCATGTAAGTCACCCTAACACATGGAAAGCTTCATAACAGTAGAAGCAAAATGGAGTTGAATCATCAGCATCAAATGTTTCAATATTTGTATTAACAATTAATACAATCTGTATTACCAAAAGCACAAGCAGCAAGCCATGTCCCCCACCAAACACCAGACCTCTGATGCCCTCCCATTCCATTACGACATGTGCTCACTTTCAGAATGTGCAAGATACTCATTCATTATGTCCACGAGAACAGCAAAAAAGGCAAGTCAGTCTGATTTACCATACCAAACAATAACACTACATATAAATTGTTTTGCATTAAATAATGCTAACTCTTGTCCACCAGATAACACTGACAGCTAACTAACATCTACAAAAAAATTTAAAGTGTCAAGAAAAATAGAATTAATACAGAATATCAACCTTTGAATTGCTGAATCCAGCCAGCTATGTTATTTGTTTTATTCTATTTTTTTATCAGTGCTTGCCTGATATTTGGGTCTATTTTCAAGATTTGTACAGCAGAGAATATCCATCTGAAAGCAAGTAGTAGTAAATCAAGCTGTTACAGAAAAATATTCTATTCCAAAATCCATTAGTTTGGGGAAAAATGGGGGGGGAGGGAGGGGGCAGAAGAGTAGGGTGTTTGAGGTTTGGCTTTCTTATTCTAAAAACTTATTTTCATGTAGCATACTCAAACAACAAATGCATCCTATTACAAATGTTTCCCTTCAACAAAAACAACTTAAACTCAAGCACAATCATAAAGTGAGATATGCATCTTCATTACATCTACTCTCTCCAGTTTCTTGTATTGTTAATATGCTTTTTAATAAATAGTTTTAACATCATATGTCTAAGATACGTAATGACATCTAAACTACAGATCACACCTATGGAAACACTTAAAGTAGTACATTAAAAGACTATAGCAAAACATCTTCTAACCAGAAAAGCTCATTTCTGAGGCTACTGAAAAGCTGAAAGAGGGAGTTCAAGCAGTGAGGCAAAACACAAGTATTTACATGGAAACTTGACTTCGCTCGTTTGGGGTGTACAGACATATTGGGAAGGGAGTAATGCAAATTAGAGAAGGTCATCTATTTCCAAAGGAAACCGTATGTATATAAAAGAAATGAAAGACAAAAATCATAGCAATTAATACAAACAGAGTCTCAAGCTCTACGTAGTAATAAGTAATGTATAAGAAGCAAAGTTCAGAGTTCAGGGATAAAACCTAAATAAATTTCTCAAAGAGTACTGAGAGAAATATACAGAGAATACACAGCAGAATTAAAAAAAAAGGAATGTTGTGCCATAAATTTCCAAAATATTGACACTATTACTTGGTAATGCTTTAACTTCATAATAGAAAAGGAAGAAACAGTCAAAAAACCTTTGTCATCCTTTTTCTCCAAAATGCAGACCTCTGTGACAAGACAAAGTATTTTATTCCAAAATTAACCAAGGGGGGTATTTAGAAGCCACTGCAACCACTGAACACTTTGAAAACATCAATAACTTGATGGCTTTAGAGCGCTGGCCAAGACCTGACCAGATGATCACCACTCACCTGCAGTGCTTTACAACACTGCCTACCAGGTACCTGCTCTACCAGATTCCTGCATCCAAAACCAGCAAAGAGGATGACACAGGAGCCAGCGAAATACTGGAATGGCTGATATGTAACTCAGTTGAAAACAATAAATATCACATAATTAATTATAGCATCTACTGTATTTATGGAAGTAGACTATGTCAATATAGCCGATGGTAAAACATTTGGTTCTAATCTAGCTATATCCATACAGGATAGAAGATATTTAGGCATCAGAAATAACAGTTATATCTCGTATCATATTTAGAGACTTCCAGAAAGTTCCTGCAATGATATTGAACGAGCTTTTGACTAAGACAGATGCCTTCAAAGTACAAGATGCTTACGACAGTATCATAGAATCATAGAATGGTAGGGGTTGGAAGGGACCTCTAGAGATCATACATTCTCAGAAGCAGAAAATACAACCAGAACGCAGAAATTACAACACACANCAGATGCCTTCAAAGTACAAGATGCTTACGACAGTACATTCTCAGAAGCAGAAAATACAACCAGAAAGCAGAAATTACAACACACATTGCTGGTGGAAGTGTCCCAAGGGAGTGCCTCCCTCAGTCTTGCATTACTTGTTGTTTTCATCAACATCCCAAAGACGCAACCAGATCGCTTCTGCCAAATAATCTGGGATGCATCAGTAGCATGTACTCAAACAAACAACATATAGGTTTCTTTTAAATAAAAGGTAGTATATTTAGGGATGAAAATAATCATACTTTCATATGAAGACTTGTTCCTATCATGTCTTGGTGTAATTTTTTTTTGTTCTGTAAGAACATTTTTATATGAAGTATGCAATCAATGAAAGTGTATGTACAGCCTCATCCCTCCCCCCAAGCAACTCTAATCTGATTTTATTTCACTGAAACTGGGACAAGAGGTCACTGCTAAGTCAATCCACTCTTGTAATGTTATGTCTTTACAAAACAGAGCTATCCCAGGTTTTTGATCACCCACAAAACTGTAAACTGGTGGTTCTGTGCTTGAACTTGGAGTTTCCCCACCAAAAAAAAACCCTAAACCTCTATTTCCGTGTTTCTCATTCGGAACACCGCAGAAATACCCTGACTCGTTTACCAAAAGCACTGATGTTACCCAAGCGGCATGCCAAAAGGAGCCATTGGAAAGGCGTACACTGGAGCTCTGTGGGAGAAGGGGGTCTGGTGTCACTTTTAGACTTTGAAACCCAAAAGCAGTTTTAAAAGAGGATTCAATTAGCTCATACATTCACTGTGAGTAGGAAGTCTCTTTGGGGCTGTCAGAGGAAATGATATTTAATCAACATGATGTCAGTCAAGTGCTTGTCAAACCTACTACAATGTTTCAAAATTCAAAATGTTTTATACAATGATTGATGAAAAAGTCATATGCAGAAGTCTGGCTACTTTAAAATAAATTACAGCATTCCAGCCTCCCAAGCATTTCTGGCAGGAGACATTGTTACTATGTTTATTTTAAAAGCGTCTATTTCCGTATTACGGAATAGAAGTTCAATATAATCCCTCACCCACCCGCCACGCCGCTCTCCCATCCACCCCCCAAGTATGATCTGGACCATCTACAAGGTTATTTAATTACATTATTATGAAATTACACAAGACAGGTATTAATTTAAGCTGTACCATTTCCTACCCAAGTTGCATTACAGCAA
>VZSC01013355.1:0-32094 GCA_013398225.1 Steatornis caripensis | reverse complement strand
AAATATCTAAAGGGTGGATGTCAAGAGGATGGGGTCAGACTCTTCTCAGTGGTGCCCAGCGACAGGACAAGGGGCAATGGGCACAAACTGGAGCACAGGCAGTTCCACCTGAACATGAGGAGGAACTTCTTTACTGTGAGGGTAACAGAGCACTGGAACAGGCTGCCCAGAGAGGTTGTGGAGTCTCCTTCTCTGGAGATATTCAAAACCCGCTTGGACGTGTTCCTGTGCACCCTGCTCTAGGCTAACCTGCTTTAGCAGCGGGGTTGGACTGGATGATCTCTAGAGGTCTCTTCCAACCCCTACCATTCTATGATTCTATGAATGTTCCTCCTTTAAACCAGCCAGACCCATTGCACTTTTGAGTATTTATTTTAAAAGCTTTTCTTTGCAGATGAACAGTAGTAGACATATCTAGAATTCTTACTTCTATCCACAAGTGGTTCAGGATGACATGGAGCAAGTTCTGCCACTGTTGTACAGGACACATTGACAAGGCAGAAGCTGCTTAGAGGTCAAACACCAAACGAGAAGACCAAGTAAGAACTACAGTTCTGAAAGCGGTTTCATCCTATCCACGACGCAAATAATTTGGTTGAAGAAAATTCTCTGCATTTTGCATAAACTAGTACAATTCCCACAGTAGTGAGACATTTAATTTAAAAATATAAAATAGCTTGCAGAGCATGTCATCTTGGAAGTAAATGTTCATATTTTCAAATACCAGATGTTGAAAATGCTTTTTCTTTTTCAATGATGACTGCAAACTTTTGTTTGAAAGTTACCAGCTTTTAAACTGACATAAGTGGGTCAAGTTATACAAATTCTAAATATGTACAATCTTGTCATTCCTAGAAGGCACTAAATGTAAAGCAGACCTGTTAAGCACCAGCCACTGTCACAGGCAAACCTTGGCTTGAAACAGCCTCGTTTTTAATATTGTTTCTGTCTTATATTAAGAATATGCATCAACAAAGTTTCATAATTTTACAGAAATGTTCATTTACAATTTCTTGATTTAGTCTCTTTGGCCTATTTCACCTTTAAGAACTCTTCAGCCTTACAGACTGGATCCAGCTTTGGCTTTTAAGACAAACTTTGCCATTTTCTGTGTCAGCCTTAATCCATTTGTCTGTTTCATTCCTTTGATTCATGTGACCTGGAAAAGAGAGTTCTGTTTAATTTGACACACAGTAAACATATATCGTCTTCACATTACCTTTTTTCAAGCTCCTTGGAACTACTTGTCAGACTTGTATTTGGTAGAATTTATATATTTTTAACAGGGGCTTCTGACATTTCATTCTTTATACAGTTTTTTGCATTAATCTCATTTCCCATAATATGCTCTTAGAATAAAGGTGTGTTTTTATTATACAGTACCATAGTTTTCATTATGGGCTAGGAAATATGTCTACATTAGACATTAATCTGGCTAAGTAATCTGAAAAGTTTTCATCTTTATTGTAAACACGGAATAGAGACATGGGTAAGACCTGGTTTTCCAGATGACCAGATAGTTTGCTACTATTACTGCTTTCTTATGATAACGGCTTAAAAAACAACCCCTGAGATGTCTGGCCATCTTACATGTTTCACAAAAACTTAGTCTGCATGGTCATGTTCTAAACAGCTTGCTCTATAACAGACCAAGCAAAAAGTTTGACTTACCCTCATTTTACAATTAGAAAACTGAGGCCAAGAGAAAGTAAGTGACCTTCCAAATTTATACAGAATATTTATGACCAAATTGGGAATTAAACTGGAATCTTTTAAGTCCCAAATCAGTGCCTTTATCACAAGATCAACCTTCACTTTGTTTTATCTTTACAAAATATCTTTTTTTATTATTTTAGCATTCACGTGATTGAGGGAATTCTAAGTTTAGAACTAATTTGAGCCTGGAATAGCATGAGGGATGGCAAGGAAGCAGATTGTGAAGCAACTTTGCAAACATGCTCTGCTCTGACCTGTAACACAGCTGAAGTTAGATTTTGGCCACGTCAAAACCAGTGGCGACACTCCAACTGACATCACTGCATCAGTTTCCACAACTCAGGCTTATGTGCCAGAACTTTTCAATAGCGTTTCAGCCCTTTGGTACTTCTAATTGGGATTAGTTTTAGGTTATGGGCCAAACCCACATCAATTCACTAGCAGGCTGAGGTACAGTTTAGATGTACGCGATTTTCTGAGGAGTCCAACGCTGACAGAGTTCTCCTACTGAATGAAGAGGTATTCACTGTCTTTTGTTATCAGACTACAACATACGTTCAAGGATCTCCATGTGTATGTCCTAGTACAAATTCTGCACTCCTGATGGATCCAGGCAGCAGCAGTCTCAATCACACTCAGTCTCAAATCACTCCTACTGTAAGGCAGAATCCACAGTTCTGTTCCTCATCTAATTACGAGCTTAAATCTATGATGATCATCAAAGTTGGATAAAAGTGTTGTACATGAAATCTGAAACCTCAATTCCTCAGAAAGCTTCCATGAATCACCAATTTGCAGTAGTATTGTATCAGAGATCACAGAAGAGAAATGAAAACAAAATCTGTCTTTTAAGTGGATGTGGCCCTTAAAACATTAGATCAGTCTGAATTTTAAACAGGACATAGCCTCTGGGTGTCAAAAAAATGAACCAACAAAGAAGCGTAAAGGAAAGTTTCCACTGATCCCTTAAGAGAGTTATCAAGCACTGCAAATACAGCTTTCTTTCCTAAGGAGCGAGGACACAAACAAGAAGCAAGAAGGAGGACCTGGGAAACTACGGGCCAGTCAGTCTCACCTCCATCCCTGGAAAGGTACTGGAACAGTTCATTCTGGAAGTCATCTCTACGCATGTGAGGAAAAGAAGGCTATCAGGAGTAGTCAGCATGGTCTCCCCAAGTGGAAATCATACTTGACCAATGTGACAGCCTTCTATGATGGCATGACTGGATGGGTAGACAGAGGGGAGAACAGCGGATGTTGTCTACCTTGACTTCAGCAAGGCTTTTGACACTGTCTCCCACAACATCCTCACAGGTAAGCTGAGGAAGTGCGGGTTAGATGAGTGTACAGTGAGGTGGATTAAGAACTGGCTGAACGGCAGAGCTCAGGGGGTTGTAATCAGTGGCGGAGCATCTAGTTGGAGGCCTGTGACCAGCGGTGTTCCCCAGGGGCTGGTGCTGGGTCCAGTCCTGTTCAACGTATTCATCAACGCCTTGGATGAAGGGACAGAGTGTACCCTCAGCAAGTTTGCTGATGATACAGAGCTGGGGGGAGCGGCTGACTCACCGGAAGGCTGTGCTGCCATTCAGCGTGACCTGGACAGGCTGGAGAGTTGGGCGGAGAGGAACCTGATGAAGTTCAACAAGGGCAAGTGTAGGGTCTTGCACCTGGGGAGGAACAACCCCATGTGCCAGTACAGGCTGGGGGTTGACTTGCTGGAGAGCAGCTCTGCGGAGAAGGACCTGGGAGTGCTGGTGGACAACAGGCTCACCATGAGCCAGCAGTGTGCCCTTGCGGCCAGGAAGGCCAATGGCATCCTGGGGTGCATTAAGAAGAGTGTGGCCAGCAGGTCGAGGGAGGTGATCCTCCCCATCTACTCTGCCCTGGGGAGGCCACATCTGCAGTACTGTGTCCAGTTCTGGGCTCCCCACTTCAAGAGGGACAGGGAACTACTGGACACAGTCCAAAGGAGGGCAACAAAGATGATGAGGGGGCTGGAGCATCTCTCCTATGAGGAAAGGCTGAGAGAGCTGGGTCTGTTCAGCCTGGAGAAGACAAGACTGAGAGGGGATCTCATCAATGCTTGTCAATATCTAAAGGGTGGGTGTCAAGAGGATGGGGCCAGGCTCTTTTCAGTGGTGCCCAGCAACAGAAAAAGGGGCAACAGGCCCAAACTGGAGCACAGGATGTTCCACCTGAACATGAGGAAGAACTTCTTTGCTGAGATGGTGACAGAGCCCTGGCACAGGCTGCCCAGAGAGGTTGTGGAGTCTCCTTCTCTGGAGATGTTCAAAACCCACCTGGATGCGTTCCTGTGCACCCTGCTCTGGGGGCACCTGCTTTAGGGAAACCAGGGGAGGTTGGACCAGATGATCTCCAGAGGTTGCTTCCAACCCCTGCCATGCTGTGATTCTGTATATTTCCAGAAAGTACATATTGGCATGCTTAGTCCCAGTTCCTCTCTCATGTTTTTGTCACTATGACTTGTACTTCAGTACAAGGAACAAACACTAAAGCACAGAATCAGCCCTGTAAATGAACAGTTTCATGCACTGTTACACCCTGCTATGCTTTTGCTAAAAAGTTAAAGATGAGTTTTGAAGAAACACAAACAAATTAACAAGACCTGTTTTTAAAGCTCAGTTGTTGTCTGAGCTCTGTTTCTCATTTTGCATTTGCTATGTGAACTTCGAAAAAATGTTTTGTTCCTTATGCTTCTTTTGGAGATTTGCCTGTGAAGGGAATGCAGAACGTATCAAATTGCCTGCAGGAAAGTGTCAAGTTCCACTCCCTAGAGATAAGGCCTTCAAACTCTTTTAAGGTTATTAAGCCAGTAGCAGGTTCAAATCAAGCTTAAGATATTTAAATAGCTTTGTGTATGAGGTGCTAATCAAACAACAAGGTTTAGTTGGAGACCTTTCGATGACAGTTTGGTCTTAACTGTACTCACAATACTGTGAGAACTAAGCAGATTTTGAGGATGACTTTGCTAGCATGATTAAATCACGAAAGCCAACAGCCTGCGTGGCCACTTTTCCTATTTAATGCCCAAGAAAAAGCTTTTTTTTTTTTTCACCTATGTGTCTAAAGGCAGAGAACACCTTTGCAGAATATTATGCAGTGAAGTACTGACTGTTTAACTTCTCCAGTCTACAGGAAGGCAAGTGGATTGAGCTCTATTTCTGTATCATAAACCACAAGAAGATGAGCATATTTCAAATGTTTTTCACTGGTATTGTTTGGACTGTGATATATCTCAAAAAGGCTGTGAACAGCTTGAGTTAAATGCAAGCTGAAACCAATAAAAATCTGTAGGATAGCATTTCATCTGATGTGTTTTATAAAAGTTGGATGAACTTTCTATTTGACTTGAAGGAATGTAATCTTTTCCAGATACAACCTGGGTCTTTGTTTTTTTAAGATAAGTCTTAAGGATCAAGGCTTCACAGAGGGACAGTGTTTAGAGGGACACTGTAAAACAAAGCTCTTCCCACTCAATTCTAGTGGCAAAGAGTCAATAAACATTGCTTCTAGGAAAGAAAGAAAGTTTTGAAGAAGTGCCTTGAGAACAGAGAAAACAGGGAGGGACACAGCAGCAGATAGTGTTACTCCTGGGATCAGAACCATAACCGAATACAACAGACCCAAGCCAGCTGCACAGTGGGAGAAGGATTGCTACACTTGGACAGCTGTTAAGTTTCAGAAGAAATTTAAGTTTCAGCAGACTGCCATAATACAAGCTCTTTCAGTTGTTTCCCTTTTAAAGGCAAGTTACTTGCCTCACGTTATTCACTGCCCCTTCAGTTGCGTTTGTACTCTACCCTGGAACTCCAAGCAGCTAAAAACCACAGACATTATCTTAAAGTAAAGAATACAGAATTTCTGGTAACAAAAGCAATTGAACACATCCGCAGTGTCTTGTACGCAGTGTACGAGACTCATGCAGTCAGCTCAGCCAGCTCCCTCCCTGCACCCTGGTTTTGAAGCAATCCTACAGGGTAAGTCCACAGCACTTCATAGGCCGCTCTCCCAGTACTACTGGATGAGAACCCATTGTGTGAGCAGCGAGAAACAGCTTATTCCTCAAGGTAGGAAACATGTGTCTAAATCCCCTGTGTTCCAGAGAGGGGAATCCAGATCTAGCTTCAGGCAGATGTGGAAGTCTTACTATTTCAGTGCATGCCTAAGTGAATGATTGCTGTAAGGAGAAAGGTGCTTCTCACCACAACCTACCTGGAGAACCAGACAGGGTGAAAAGAACTGAAGTAAGTTAACAGAAACCCAAAAAGTCAGAGATAGGAAAGTGGTACAAGGGAATCTGGTAATTAGGCTGACTCTCTCCAGAGGCACGTGAGCAGAAAGGCCATCTAAGGAGTTCCTAGTGATCAAAAGAATACTTGGATGCTGGATCAAGCTATAAGGTAGAGGCAAGATCTACCTGTAAGCTTTAACAGGAGAACAGAAGTTAAAGACAACAGGAGATTCCTCTTCATCCCCAGGATAGACATCTGAGGAAAGGTGTAAGTTAACATGAAAGAGAGCGCCCTATTACCTGTGTGCATAGTCACCAGAAGGCATGGCTCAGAGCAACACTGTTCAGATGTGGCTCAGCAAAGCTCTAGCGCTGTAGGTGGGGTGGGATTAGTAACAAAAGCTAAAAATCTTGTTAACTGCAGCAACAACTGTCATGCTGGATGAAATAGGGAGCAAGAATGTTTCCACCTGGGAGAAGACAATCATTTCCAAAGAGTATGTTCTTTGTAATAGAACAGAAAAATAAAGGAGAAGAATAGGGAGAATAAGGAGACACAACAACCTACAAACATCCATGGCCTCTGAGGAGCACCTGTGACACTGTCGGACTTCTACCAAGGAAACCCACACAAGTGTTGAAAACCAGATGGAGTAAGTGACTGCCAAAGTCAAAAGCTGTCTCGGCATCAAGCAGATGGGTGACATCTGGTCAAAGGTTTATGCTGGGTATGAACTTGGCACTAGAACTGGGGCCAGAGATGGAGAAAGATCTGGAATCAGATGAGTCCCTGGCACCACTCAGAGAGGCAAGATTTACATGGTGTAAAGAAAGGGGTTGTATCGCAGGCAATTAGATTTGGAAACTGACACTGTCAGCTACAAGGACCCAAAGTCTCTGAACGATTGCAAGACTTTTTCCAACAAGCTTACAGTTGTCAACACACAAGTTGGAAGTGGGCAGAAGCATGCCCACTGCCTGCATTCATTTAGTCCCCTAATTAATCCACCCACATGCCTCATAACCTTCCTCTGAGTTACTGTGGAGTTAGTGGGAGCAGATGGTCACATCAACTTAGGACAAGAGAAAACAGGGCTGAAAGCAACCTCCTGAGGATGCACTGTATTTAACCTGACGTGCTTGCCTAGCCTGTTCTTCACAACCTGCAGTACTGACAGTCCTACGGCCTCGCCAGTTAAGTGCTTACTACCAAAAAGTTTATCTTCCTATTTAGCTAAGTTTTCTTTACCGTAAGGTCAAATCACAATTTCTAGTCCTATCACCAGTAGACAGAGAACAACTTATTTCTTTCATCTCTCCAGCAGTTTCTTATGTACTGGAAAAGGGCATCTTACCTTCCCTCTTCTTTAGAGAAAAACACCACTTTTTTTTTCAGTCTTCCCTCATGAATCATGTTTTTAGGCCTCTGATTATGTGTTCTCTTTCGGAGTCCCTACAGTTGTCCACATACTTTTTAAAGTACAGTATTAAAAACTGGACACCTTCCAGCAAAGTATTACTAATGCTATGTAAGGCCAAGGTATTATTTTGAGTTTTACAGAACAGTCATGTTAATACACTTTATTTTTTGCAACTGTGTAACATTACTGTTTCCTGCTTACTGTTGTTTTTATTGAAATATTCCTCCTCTTGGGATCACACAGGTAATTATTCCTACCTTTGTACACTGAACTTAAAAGGACTTTCTGGAACAATAGCCTAAAAAGGCAAATAAATCAATATTATTTGAATTTTAACCCTGTCGTTCATGTTCGTAACCCCTTTGGCATGACAGTCTCCTAAGCTCCTTTTCTGCTTTTGTATTTGACACTTTTTAGCCTGCTACCCTTCCTCTTACCATACATAGTTCCAGATATTGTTAATGATCTCTACAGGCTTCTTAAATCAGGTGATCTAAGAATACAGGCAGACCTAGAGACATGGGGAAGGCACAGACATCAAACAGCAAGGGCTAAGCAGAATTCTCTCTTCCTAACCTCTTTGCCAGAGAAAGGAAAAGAATGCCTTGACATGATCACCATCAGAAATTACTGGGGTTACTCAAGCACTCTCAAACTTGACAGCTGAACAAACACTTTCACAGATGGAAGCTGGACCAGCACTTAACATGAAAAATCTGTTTTAATAACAGATTTCATTATACCATACGTACTACTTCTGAGAGTGCCTACTGATGTCAACAGAAACAGATGCCTTATCCTTGCAAACTACTCTGAAGAATAAACTCCCTGGCACTGCTCTCTAGTTCTTTCCCCTTCTCAGCAAGCGTCCCAATTTTGCAGGAAAGTCCCTTTTCTAAGAGAGCAAAACACCCTTTTTACACTCTCATCACTTTGCCTCTAGAGTGCTGACTCCAGGCTTTCATCTTCCTGCTTTGACTAAATGCCACTCTATTCCTTGGCTACCTTGTGAAACCCTGGATGTGACTGCTTGTGGGACTGTAGTGTACTGACACCACCACTCAGTGTGGAAATGGGAGTCATGATGCCAGGTGATGATGTACATCATAGCCGCTGCAGCAGCAGTAGGGAAGGCTTTCCTAGAGCAGGTGGTAGGCTAGGTGCATGTTTACCCAACTCACAGAACTCTACCCTGTCTTCCCACTGGAGAGCCTCCTCTCTGGTGCCTCTCAATATTCCCAGAGGCAAGTAAAGCTTCCTGAAAGCCATTGGTTCCAGTGTCACCCATGTGAGAACTGTCCAGTTTCTGAAAAAATCATCTATTTTTAAATGAACTTTTGAGCTCAGAAGCATAAAAATCTAAACTGTCATGCTCTTGTGATACAGAGTTTTTTTCCACTTGGCAAAACCCCTCTTCCCTCTACATTTTATATTTCTTTAGTTGCAGCAGCAGGACAGCTATAGACTCTACCTAAAACTTCAAGAGTGGATAATATTTTCATGATATAGAAACAGTATTAAATTATTTTTAATTATTTCAGAATTTACTTGTACAAAAAAATTCTCAATTTGAAGAAGATGAGATTGTTGAGAATGAGGCGACAAGTGCTGGGCCTGCAGAAACAACACACTGTCCCCATGGAATAAAGTAAAGAGGAGGAGCAGCAGGAAGCATCTCCCTTGCCGCAACAAAGGAATGTTACTAACTTGGCAAAGAAAGGAGAGGCACTGTTTTCAAAAGAGTAAGAAAAAGAGCAAAGTACATGTTAAAACCGACTACTTAATCTCCCTTCACATTTGTTGCTTCTTACTGAGCAGTGAAGAAAAGGGAGGAGAGAGCTGCTATAAATCATTGGTTACACTATGAGAAAACACTCAAAGCTAAATGCCAGGTACACAGACAGATGAAGGTATATTACTTCAGGCCAGCACTAGTTTAGCTGAATTGTATCCTGCAGAAAATCCATTCCAGGGTCTATTTTTCATTCACCTGTATTACAATCAATTAAGATCTATGTTTAATAATTGCTTTATTTACACAGCAATGCTGTAACCTCTTTAAACAACTGATAACCAGTGGCCTAATGTTGTTGCCCCTGCATAACCCAAAGGCTGATTTCCACACCTTTGGGATATGTATACTTGAGGGTTAACTAACGAGAGCCGCTTTTGGCCTCAGCTGCCAAGATCATTCCCATGCAGAACAGTGGGTTAAAAAATTGCATCCGCTTCAGCAATGACTGTGCTACATAAACACTTGACTGGGTCGTGAAACCAGAGAAGCTGTTCAGCTGTGTGTATTTGAAACATCACTCTTATACTTAATGGTGCCAGAGTAACAAGACAATTGACTGGCCAGTGGTCCGCATTCACTAGGAGATGTCTTGTTTTACTGCTGAGGCGATTCATTCCATAAAGCCTTGCTGGAACCTGGGGTCCTTCCACAGATTTCTAGCCTGAGAACTTCTAACAATGGTTTTTAAAAAAATTGTATTTAATAAGCACTAGTAATTTTAAATGCTAATTACTGTTCAAGACAGGAAGAGATACACCTATACATTTCAAGACTACTATTTTATATAAGCAGGCTACATATTAAAATTATGTACACACACTTCCAACATCTCCTGACTTTGAGATGATTGTCTCAGAGGGAAAAGAAGTTTGTGCATGTTTTCTTTGGTTTAAAACCAAAGAAAAACTCAAAGCCTCACCCAATCTGCTATCATATCAGGTCATACTGACATAACACATTCAAAAACAAAGCTAGAGCCTTCGGACACATTACGTTAATGTTTCCTCTTGAGCAAACTGAGTGACCGGTAACAGCAACAGCCTTACATTCTAGATAGACACGTCCAGAGACGAGGAGAGAAATACACATCCTGACAATGAATTGTACAACTGTTTTCTAAAGCAGGAAACTGCAAGACTTGGGATTCCCAATTTCAATTTTAAATGCATTAGAAGAATGCTTCCAGTAATTGCAGACACTTTTCCATGTACTCTCTGTTCTTCCACAGTCCAGCTTCTTCTGCTCTTCTCCTTGCTATCTCCCACCCATCATTTCTCAGTATATCCTGCACTTTTTAACATTTATATGGTACATTTATAAATATGCCACATACTCCTTTCACTTCCCCCTCCCACATAACAGAGATAGACAGAGAAACCTTTTCATTATATTTTTAATAGACATTGCCTGGCAATTTATTATATGTAACTGTCTAAGCCAACAAAGCAATCTGTCAAATTCAGCCCTGGATTGCTTCCCACGAATTCACTGGAATAATGCTGAGGATGAGTTTGGCTCTAAGACTTTTGTTACAGAAAATCTGTTTGCATTCACAAGTCATTTACCAAACAAAATGAAAGTCATCTAGTAACATGAGGAGTACAATGACACAGGCAAACATTTGAACCCAAAACAGATGAAACAAGAAGACAAGAGGAATAAACTCATAAGGAAATGTAGATGCCTTTGACTAAGGCCAAACAGACATTTACTGGAAGCCAAGATTAGTAAGCCTTACCACTTATAGTTACGTGATCGTCTTTGGAGGCACTCTGTCTTTCTTTTAACTGGATCTCTGAGCTCACATCCACTTTTCTTCCAGACAACTGTAAATAGGCTTTAAGAGAGGCAGGTACCTTTACTGTAATAGAACCTGGTACAAATTTAAATGAAAGCTAGTTAGTTGAACATTGAGATCAAAGCATGAAACAGGCAGTTATTTAGCT
Source organism: Steatornis caripensis (assembly GCA_013398225.1). Lineage (NCBI taxonomy): Eukaryota > Metazoa > Chordata > Aves > Caprimulgiformes > Steatornithidae > Steatornis > Steatornis caripensis. The sequence goes on along the minus strand of VZSC01013355.1, from coordinate 20,964 downwards.
AACTTGAACTAAATAATCTTTCTTTTTTTAAGAGTCGTCAGACACAGTAACCTCTTTTTTTGTCTCTGAAAGGATAAATGAAGATATCGTAATTTATCATAACCAGAATGCTGTATGTCACATGTAGAACATGGTGTTGCAGTATTTCCTTGGCAGACATTAAAATTAACATTGACGTATACTGCTAGCAATGGCTCTTGGTAGAGGAACTTATTACAGCAATGATCCAGGGCAGCAAATCTAATAGATCTCACAAGTGTTATGACTTTAGTTTCATCTTCTAGTTGTGTATTTACACTCTTGAGCAAGGACAGGAGATCAGATTTGATAATTAATCCAGCCACTGCATGGCCCATTATGAAAGAACTGCTCATCTGGAACGACGAGATGCTGCTTACATACTGTTAATGTAGCAATTGTCTTTGCTTTACTGCATTGGGCCAGCTGTTCACATCCTTGAACAGATGCAGTCTCAGAAGTGACTAACTAACCAATTTCGACTATCACTAAAACGTAAACTGCTAGCAAAACTGCAGCTTTGGTGGCCTGAATGATTCTACCCTTGTGATTAAAAACAGAAATTCTAACATCTGCTTCCCCTAAATATGTGCTTCTATGCATCAGACTGAAGGCAGATGCCGGGCCCCCAACTTGCCCACGTTAGTCGTATCTGGAATTACCCCATCACAATGTTTGGAAGCTGCGCCCTACACACTAGAACAAAAACCTATCAAAATTCAGAATACACATTCTGTATACTTGCTCCTTAGCTTTTGCCCAATTCCAACATCCACTTCAGAAAAACATGAACAATTTTTTTTAAATACACCTCAAAAGCTCAAGCAGAACACTGTAAGAAAACTCATGTTATAACAACTTAGTAGCAGTCAGAAAGCAACCCTAGCTGTGCAATTTAAATTCAGCAGAATCACTTGCCTGAGACAGTCCTGATGAACAAATAACTGTCAGTATAATTTAGGCCCAAATTTTGCTGGATCCACAGAAGCCTTAGGATAAGAAAGGGAAAAGGTCTTCATCTTTGGGTCCTCCTTGGAGAGTTGCTCAGTAATGTGACTCATAAAATCCAACACACATGCAGCTAATTTATCACGAACGGGACATTTTTCTATGCTGCAGCTGTCAGCAGTTACTCTGAATTTACAGGATAAACGAAAACAGAACTTCATCAACTTTGCCTTTACTAAACTGTGCTGCCAGAAGAGATGTCAGGCAATGTTTTGAAAATAACATTAATTAGCTTTTATTAAATATGTTTCTCTTTGCTAGTAATTCAAAGAGACCTAACTTAGTATTAAGTGATTCAAAAAGTAACTAGGAAATAATACAAAAATAAATGTCTTTGCACCACTGGAACTAGAATAGCTTGTACAGAACAATGGCACACAAGTGATTTCAAAGCATTTCCTTCATTGTTCCCTTTCTGAGTAACTGCTAGGTTTTAACACAGCACAGGCACTGTCTCACAGACAATGAGAAGGGTACCAAATACCATGTTCATTTAAACCACCTGAAGTGTCTGACATTACGTTAAAGTCAAGTATAGAAATGCTGTAGTGGGGGGTTTTTTTGCAAAACTAGGACTAACAAGATGTATTCAGGGCTTTGTTATTTGCCATTCAGAAAATATGATATTGTAAAACTAGGAATCCAACTTTAGCAGTAAGCTTTCAACTAAGGAGTGACGTTTTAGTGAGTAATCAGAAGAAAAAAGGAAGAATGGTAGGATAAGGCCCCCTCATCTTTACCCCCTCATCTTTGTTTTTCTACCTTCCAATTTCAATAACGGGACGTTTTGCCAGGAAAAAGAAATGTAAACATGTGACGGTTGTCACTCTGCACGTACATATCAGCACCAGGGAGTAAACTGTGCTAAAGGCAAAGGAAGATTGTAATTGAAGTCAACTCTGCAGAATTCTTGCTGGGTAGATTGCCAGGAAAAAAAGAAAGTATATATATAAAAAAAAAATCTGCAATCCATTTGAGTATCACTGTCCCTTACACAGCCTTCTGTATAACTGTTTATACACATTTTCTAATAATGAGGTAAGAAAGAATGTAGATAACCAACAATCACAAACTCATTTTTTCCAGACAAATAAACAAACAAACAAAAAACCCCTTATCACCCTTTTCTTTTACATCATAAGCTGCCACAGAAATATTTGTTTTAGTTTCCTAACCTTTCTGGGATTTCAGATCCACTTTTCTTAATTGGCTGACGTAAACATCTATTGCCCCATGATGTGTAGAAGCTTTCAGACTTCCATCTGATGAATCTAAAAAAAAAGAAAGAAAATAAAAGAACTTGTGTATCATTCAGTCTTTTAAAATAAAAAATTGCTAGAATCTTTCTTTGTACTTTGAAGTTGTCAATTCTTCCATATTTATTTACCAAATGTCACACTTCTCTTCGAGAAACAGGTTTCTGAACAAAACTTATCTTGTACCACCTACAAGGCCTCAATAGCACTTCCCTTTCTACAAGGATGGATGCATCTTTGTGCGAAGATCAAGCACAAAATCAAGCTCTAAGATGTATTTTAGCTTCCAAAAGAGCTCATTTGCTCACACTCTGCACAAGGAGAACTTTACCCAGGAAAGCTACCTCATGCAAACAACAAGCAGTTTGCATTACAACACGTTGTTACACAGAACAACACGTATCAAGCTTTGCAAAGTCTGATTCTCTATGTCTGCATTTTAAATAAATGTTTGAGATAACTATTGCACTTTAACATACGTAAGAAAACAGCATTTGTTCTTTGCCCTGGGAATAGAGACCCTTACAATTTTTTTCTATACCCTATTAGCTGAAATCTGTGACAACAAAACTTTCTGAAGAAACTTTTATACAAATAGAAGGCCTTTAAGAATCCTTAATTGTATACTTGAGAAGTAGTCTTTAATTACTTGCAACGTATTCATTTTTAATACACATATTTCCGCAATATTACAGTGAAGTCCTAAAGAGTTAACTTTTGAACCGCTGAACAGATCTACAGCTGGTAAAAACTGCAAAGAAATTATGAAGCAACTCAAGAAAAGCATAAAAAATTACATTTGTACATGAGCAAAATGCAGTCAGTAAAATATCTTTTTAGATACAGTGCTAGAAATGAAAATATTGGCAAGAAATCTTGAAATACTAATACAGACTGTCTTAGTTGCTGCATGTGCACAGAAAAAGAAACACAGTCAAACTTTCAGAACCAGCTAAAATAACGAAATCAAACCTGAATGAAACTTCCCATTTTAAAAAGTAAAAACACTAATGAGAGAAAGAGGTTGATTAATCAGAACGAGGATGTCTAGTATTAATGCCTGAAGTTTGCTGTACAGTTTTAGCTCTAAATACACTCATCTGGAGCTCTTCTGATGCCAGATCTCAAGCACAGATGCGAAAGATCAGTGTATTACATACAAAAGCAAAAACCATAGGAAAGGATTATTACCCCACAGCTAAAACTGATTTCTTTGGAGGGAAAAGTAATTAAAAAAAAAAAGTAGCTAATCGATATTGAGTCAGCTGAGAAACTGAGACTGTCTTTGACTAACAAGAAACCAATAAAGACTAGAATTGGATGGGAATGTTTGTTCTTATTTCACTAGATTGTGTTAAAGAAGTTCTGTTCCAAATCTGAAGGAAAAAAAGAACTCTTTGTTAACTGAAATTAATGAACTGGGGAAAAAAACTTTGCTTGTGTAAGTAAGTCACAACAAAACGTTTCATTGATAGATTTTTAAAATATTCCTAAGTTTGAAAATGAAAATCATCGAAACAGAAAAATTGTATATGAATCAATCTTTTTTCTTGCAGCAATAAATCAACATTTTCATGTAAAATCTATTTTTGCAGATATTCCAAATCAAATTTAGTAACAGCTAGTCACTGAGACTCCACATAACTTTGACAGACTTTGTTTGCAACAGATACAGGAAATATCCAGACTCTGACTCTTCTGCTTTAAACAAAACATGCAGTTAGTTCCTTTATCTGCACTACAAAGAAAGAAGAGTGTCCTGTCACAGAACAGTGACCCTCTCCAGGGAGAACAACTGCTAACAGTCTGTACAACACCACCAGCTGATGGTACTTTACAAGGATCAATGTTTATTCAGTTAATCCTTCCTCTTCCCACTCTTCAAATGCAAAGGCAGCCCTTGGTGAGATTCTTCACAGTGAAAAGGTGCCTTTTGCAAATCTTGCAGCCCTGCTTCAAGACAGAGTCCTTTTCTAGACTTTCAATTATATATCTATCCATATATACGTACATGTATATATAAAAAAAATCTAATTTTGTGAGAACTGGATTCTATTTCAGAAGGCATAAACAGAATAAAGGATGCAGGAAGGGGGCAGTAGGCATAGGTTCACCAAGGCATACATTTACCTTGGAAGTAAATACCCCACCCCCCACCCCAAAACAAAACAAAAACTTGAGGGAAAGCAGAACCCTGTTTTGGGAGGATGACTTGCCAGATTTTGACTCCCAGAGTACATCACTGAACAGAAATTTCTTATGGCAGAAGAAAATACAGCAAAGTTTCAAAACCACTAAGAAATTTGGCAGCATTAACCAAACACAAAAGCTGACATTGCAATACCTGTTTAGCTTGGATCTATGGAAATAACATGAAATATATTTTATGGAAACAACTGAATATGATTTATGGAAAGAATTTTATTGATACGATGTTAAATACAAATGCTTAGATACAAACTGACCTGCTGGAGAGCAGCTCTGCGGAGAAGGACCTGGGAGTGCTGGGGGACAACAGGCTCACCATGAGCCAGCAGTGTGCCCTTGCGGCCAGGAAGGCCAATGGTGTCCTGGGGTGCATTAAGAGGAGTGTGGCCAGCAGGTCGAGGGAGGTGATCCTCCCCCTCTACTCTGCCCTGGGGAGGCCACATCTGCAGTACTGTGTCCAGTTCTGGGCTCCCCACTTCAAGAGAGACAGGGAACTACTGGACACAGTCCAAAGGAGGGCAATAAACATGATGAGGGGACTGGAGCATCTCTCGTATGAGGAAAGGCTGAGAGCGCTGGGTCTGTTCAGCCTGGAGAAGACAAGACTGAGAGGGGATCTCATCAATGCTTGTCAATATCTAAAGGGTGGGCGTCAAGAGGATGGAGCCAGGCTCTTTTCGGTGGTGCCCAGAGACAGGACACGGGGCAACACACACAAACTGGAACACAGGATGTTCCACCTGAACATGAGGAAAAACTTCTTTGCTGAGATGGTGACAGAGCCCTGGCACAGGCTGCCCAGAGAGGTTGTGGAGTCTCCTTCTCTGGAGGTGTTCAAAACCCACCTGGACGTGTGCCTGTGCACCCTGCTCTGGGGGCACCTGCTTTAGCAGGAGGGTTGGACCGGATGATCTCCGGAGGTCCCTTCCAACCCCTATGATTCTGTGATTCTGTGAAATAAAAGACTTACAGTTGTTCATCAGTTCTGCAAAGCCTATTAAAAATGCTGTTTAAGTTTTGTGTCTCTATAATTTTGTGTCTCTATAATCACATCATTTCTAGGCTAACCTGCTTTAACAGGGGGGTTGGACTAGATGATCTCTAGAGGTCCCTTCCAACCCCTACCATTCTATGATTCTATGATTCTATGATAACTCTAAACAAATGAGAAGGAGAACAAAAACCAGAAAATGGATTAAAACCAGCAAAATGACGTTATGCAACAAAAAGGCCAAATTTAAATAAATAAATATTTCAATGAGAAAGATTACCCTATATTAAGTAACACAATCTGGTAGGCCAAAATAAGTAACTAAAATAATAATAGAGACAATACATATTTCAGTTATGACAGAACAAAACTAAGCAGCAATTTATTTTTAAATATACACCCAGTGTTAGCTGAGATCAGTGTGACTAACTGAAGGTACAAAAAAGAAAAAAGGGCATAGTTTGAATTCAGAGTTTGCTAAAGACTGACAACTCAAGAGGAAATACAAGGATGAATCGCTCTACCAGAAAGAGAATAGATGGCAACTCTTGAGTAAGTTCAGCTATTTAAGAATTTACTAGTACAGGGAAAAAAAAAAGCATAAAAAGAGCAATGAAGCAAGACGTCCTGCTTTACGAAAAATAAGGTTTCAACAACAGACACCACCTTTATTAACTAGCCTTTGTAACTCAAAAGAGGAAATCTGACTCTGGTCCCAAATAGGCAAATGTGTATGTGCTCAAGATCAAATAGCAGCAGTGTGTTCTAACAAAGCTACTAATTCTCATTAGTTAAGCAAATCAAAATATGTTACAAGGACTGATACATGAAGTAAGCAGTATGTTGAAGCTACATTAAAAGACACATAACAAATGCCCAGAACTCAGTTTTCATAGAACAACCTTAAGAATAGCCTTACAGAACAAAAGTAGGGATGTTTTTTTTCCCCAAACCAGTCATTTGCAACATTTAATCTCTCTCCTTCCTTCATTTTATAAAGCCAAGTACTGAAGAACGGAATAAACACAAGTGATCTTTCCTTAAAACTAATCAAAAGCATATTTACTTCTCCTAATAGCACGTAATGACTGGCCTTGCTCATGTTAAAATCAGTGGCAAAACTGATTTCAATAGGAAAACACAAAAGATTTATCATCATTTGGTTAAAGATAGCAGAAAGTATTCCAACATATCTGAAGTGTGAAGAAGATTTAATTCCTACTTAACTGGCTATCTAGTATCATTTGTTGATAAAGACTGGTTAATTTTCTTGTTTAGTTTATTGTTCTAAAAGTGTCACATGAAAAATACTATGAGAAACTGAAATGTATACATTAAATATAATAATTGCACATACTACTAAAAAAATAATTAGCAGTCCTCACCATACTCACCACCCGGGCCTGGCAAGACAAATGACGTAACACAGAAAGCAAAGAAATCTCTCATGAAAACAATTCCTTTGGCAACTAAATTGCCCAGATTATCCTTTTACCCCTAAATAATCTACTTTCTACCTAGATTTTAATGTTTTATCCATTGGTTTTAAACACCATAGTGTCTTTTGGATAACTTACTCTGTTTCAAAAAAAATCATTACATATGCCAATCCTGTATCATAGTACAATATGCCAAGTACAGCTTCACCCTGATAAGCCTCTGACCTACTGTAGCTCAAATGGGATCTTCCCCTTCACGCATCTATCCATGCTGTCCATATCTATGCATCTTCTTCCACAAGACTATATCAAACAGTATTAAACATCCCTGCAAAACAATTAGCTGTAGGTCTCTACTATTTTAAATGTTTAAGAGACTAATGGGGTGGAAGCAACTTCTGAAGAGATATGTGCATCTTGTTAGGAACATGATAGTCAGTAATATGAAATTCCGTAATATGAAATTCCTACAAAACCTCCTGTGAAAGTTTCACTAAATGATGTAAAACTGCTCATCTGTGAGCCTCAAGTTGGAAGCCAGTAACTACTAGTGAACTCCAGGGTCAATACTGGGTCCAGTCTGGTTTCACATCTTCATTAATGACCTGGATGATGGAGCAGAGTGTACCCTCACCACTTTGTTGATGACACAAAACTAGAAGTTGCTGATATGCCAAAAGGTCATGATGTCATCCAGAGGGAACTGGACAAGCTGGAGAAAGGGGCTGGCAGGAACGTCATGAATTTCAACAACAAAAAGTGCCAAGTCCTGCACCTGCACAGGAACAGTGCAGGTTCATGGAACAGGGGCTAATACATGTTGGGAGCCACCCAGCTGGGAAGCAGCTTGGCAGAAAAGGACCTGGGGTCCTGGTGGTCACCAGGTTGAACACAAGCCAGTGATGTGCCCGTGCTGCAAAGGCAGCGGAATCATTCCTGGGCTGCATTAGACATTAGAGAAACCATTGCCAGCAGATCAAGGAAGATGATCCTGCCCCCTTATTCAACACCAGTGAGACCACACCTGGAGTACTACGTCCAGTTCTGGGCTCCTCAGTACAAGAGACACATGGACATGGTGGAGAGAGTCCAGCACAATGTACAAAGACGACTAAGGGACTGCTGCAACTCTCCTATGAGGAAAGGCTGAAAGAATTGGGACTGTTCAGCTTGGAGAAGGACGGATCCTGAGTATCTCCCAAAGATATGCCAATATACCAAGGTATATACAAAAGCTGTCTAGCCATGGTCCTGGGCAACCTGGTCTAGGTGACTCTGCTTGGAGGAGGGGGGAGGGTGGACCAGATGCTCTCCGGAGGTCATGTATTCATTAAACATTATGCTTTGTTTTCTAGAACTTACTTTTTATTACAGATCAAAACATAACAGCCTCCTTTTAACAACAGGATTTCATTTTCACAGTTTCAAAATTCATACCTTATAACACTTGTAAAAGACTACTTAGAAAATGTTAACTTTAATTTTAGTATGTTTAAGGAGAATGCTGACCTACTGAGGAAAAAAAAAAATCTCAAACTACAGAGTAATTTCTTCAGCATCAATGGTATTTTATCCCAACAGGAAAAGTACTTTGGGTTTTGCATTCCAGATCTAATAAACAAATAGTATTCTACAATACTAAACACACAGCCCTGTATTTTAATAAGTGTAAGAGACATGCAGTTCTTTTATGTCATAGCTGCTTCTTTCCAAGAAGGATGAATACATTAGTCTAGCTATACAAAGATTCAGACTTTCGTATTTGTTCTCTTGATTTAAATCCATGGAAATTATATCTTCATTAGCCAAATTTTTGTAGATTAAGAGTGGCATACGTGGGAAATGTATGTTTGAAATACAGTGAACGAGCCTAATATTTGTAGGATACTGCATTTCTCAGAACATACCTAATGTATATTAAATAATAGTGAGAGTACTTAAAGATACATAAGAGCATTTTGGATTCAATTATCAAGAGCTTTCAGTGCACCCCAACTAGTCAGGGAATGAAACAATTTTTCAAAAAAATCAAATATTTTTCCACTTGTGGCATCCTATAAAAGACTTTCGGACATCATATCTGTAGGAAAATACTGCCTGTTAGAAATTATTAGAATTGGATCATACTTGGATGTCTAGTTATATTTCTGCTGTCTGGAATGTAGACTGGTTAGTTCTATATTGGAACAGAGGTATCCATTTGTGGATGAAATGGGTAGTCTAGTCTATTTTTCTGCTACGAACAAACAGGTATTGACATCTGTAGCAAGATACACATTCAGCAAGTATAAATATATTTATCTTATCAAGAGTAAAAAAGAAAATATTGCTCCAAACCCAATATAAACTTCAGTACTACTGTAACAACATCCAGAATCTTCAGCACCATTATACAAAATGCTATAAAACATACATGACGTAACATCACCAAAATTGTTTATTGCTAACAGAACACGTACAGAAGTAAAAACGTTTATTCTTTTAAGCTGCAAGGACAACGCTGTTGTTCTCGGGCAGTAGCTACTTCTTCTGTATGTTCCAGTTTTTGGAAGTAGTTTCTCCAGGACATAAGCTCTTTCCAGAATGCTATATAATTTACATTCAAAAGGACACAAAGAGAGGGAAGGGGAACATGGAAACAAAGACTGATGATAAAACCAAGCAGTAATTTAGCAGATATTAATGCATAGTGGACTTTTTATAAAAAAAACTTTCATTTTTCATAATCTGACATCTGAGGGATAAGAAAAAGCAGCTGATTCCAGCTGCCTGGAGAGCAACACCCTTCGTATAGGATGGCGTGGAAGAAAGCATGGGAACAATAGGAAAAAAAAATTACACGTCTCTCATCAGCAGAACACAGAAGAAGGTCAAGTTCTGAGATACAAGGGTGGAAGACGAAGGACACCTAAAATGAATGCCAGAACATTAACATACTTCAAGCAGATGGCAAAGACTAGATCAATAGAACTAACTGCTATTATGAGACAAGTGTGTGCATGCATAATTTTTTTTAAAGTACTTAAGAGCTGTACTTCATGAAGTACAGTAAATGCCTTTAATAGGATTCAGAAATGAGGTTTTTAGTTTTAAAATTCCCTAGATCATGTATTAAAAACTGAATTCTCAAGACAAAACTCACAGATGCAGCATTACTTCTAAATACACTGGAGTTGTTTATTGTTTCATTTTTCAGTTATCCAAAGCTGTCTTAAATACCATAATTGTCTTCCATAATTGACTCTCTTCTTAAAATAAAACTTTGGTGTTTTGTCTCAGTACTAGGGAATTGCCCGTCACAAAGGAGGATGACACACCTCAGCCCTCTTTCATGTCAAGACTATACTCAAGTTTATGTTTTTGAGAAAGTTGAAGTGTTCTTAATTGTTAAGTTTCTGTTGATTTAAGACAGTGAGCCTCAGAGCAAGTCACTGAAGCCTTTAGGTCATCTAGTGTAGGTAACTGAAGAAATAAATTAGCAGAATAAGGCAAACCGACATTGACATAGAAACCCCCATAAATCAGAGTTTCTTGTATCTCAATATACAGTTTTCCTTGCCAGAATAAGTCCCTGCTGCCCGTAAGCTGGTTAAGACCATTTCTTCTCCTCTGAAATGAAACAACCATCGTAAGCTTTATCATTTCTTGCTATACCAAGCACAGAAGATTCACTTCTTCAATGCACACTTGGGTTAAATATAGGTAAACCAATAAGGAAAAATAATTTTTTTTGGAGGTGGTAGGGGAAAATTTGGCTGGGCAGCAGAATAGAGAATATATAATCAGACCATACCAGTAATATTGAGAAATAAGCAAATCCTAGCAGGACTGAACACGAGCCAGCAGTGTACCCTGGCAGAAAGGAAGTCCAACAGTATCCTTGGCAGTATTAACTGGAGCATGGCCAGTGCATCATGGAAAGGGATTATCCCCCTCTACTCTTCACTTTTTAGACCACACCTAGAATATAGCATCCAGTGTTGGGGCTCCCAAGAGAAGGGAGACATCAATAAACTGGATTTAATTCAGGAGAGAAGCACCAAGGGCGTGGAGCACCTTCCCCATCAGCGGAGACTGAGGGATGAGGCCTTGCTCAGCCTGGAGAAGAGAGTGCTTCAGGACCTGACAGCACACCCCCAGTATCTGGGAGGGGGTGATCAAGAAGACAAAGTCAGGCTCCTCATAATGGTGCATGATGAGAGCACGACAGGCCAACAGACAGAAGCTGAAACAAGAGAGTTTCAGCCTGGATAGAAGGAAAATAGTTTTCACCTGAGGACATCAAGCAGTGGAACAGTGTGCCCAGAGAGGCTGTACAGTCTGCATCCATGGAGGTTTTCAAGACCACAGGATAAAGCCCTGAGCAACCTCACAGCTGGCACAGCTTTGAGCAGGAGGTTGGAGACTAGATACTACTTGAGCACGGAGGCTGGACAAGGTGATCTCCACAAGTCCCTTCCAACCTCAACCATTCTGTGATTCTGCAACTTCCTGAGGTCTCTTCAAACCTGAGTTTTCCTACGAATTTACCACACAAAATTCTAAAAGATTAAGTCAGTTCCAAAAACAAAGTACTCTACTAATTTTCATAAGAATATACAGATTTCTAATGACTATTTTAAGTCATTAGAAGTAAACTAGAAATAAAAATAGGTCTAGTTGTTTTAAATTAAAACCCATTCAAAACCAATAGAACATTTGTTAGAAGTAGGCAGCTTCTAGTATGGGGTTGGAAAACAATTTGTCAGTGACCAACAAAGCTCACAGTATAGGGGGAAAAAGGGAACAATCCATACTTTCATATTTTAACAATGTCTGTGTGAAACACTGGCATATGCCAAATGCTTAAGACCACACTGAATTTTGGATAAAGTCTTCAAAAAATAAAAGTAGATTTACACAAACTTGTAATAGCAAAATAAAAAACCAAATAAAATCAAACTATTCTAGAAATAATTTTAAAAGCAGAAAATTCAAGGGACTGAGAGACGACAGCATTAGTTTCTGGGTTTAATGCAGAATTATACAAGAATAAGAAACTGCCGATACAGTCACTTGTATTTTCCCCAAAATACTTTAAAAAAAAAAAAAAAGTCCATCACTCTCAACTATGTTTCAGCTTGACTTGTAAATAAATCTCTCAAAAGCAAAGGATACATCCCCAAGATCTAGAGATGAGTGCTTTTTTTTCCAGTTAACTGATAAAATTCTGCCTCCAATGAAATAAATAATTACATCCCTATTAAAACCCGGCCAGGGAACTTGGAAAATCTGAGTTGTTCTTCCCATTTCTATCAGCAAAGCCCTGTCAGGTCTCTGGCAATACAACAAACTATCTTGTGGCATTTATCATACACAAAAACCTTTCACTTAAAACTACACATTTTCTTTCTCAACCTTTTAGAGTTGAACCACTGGATCTTAAAAGTCATTTGCCTTTGAAAAAACCCATTAAAATCTAAAGGATGTTTAATGCTCTTTAGGAGAAGATTAAGTCTAACTAGTGCTTTCAGAATTGGAACCTGAAAAAGAAAGTTTATTCAACTGTAAGACGCGTCTTAATGTTTAAGCTGCGCCTGGTTAATTAAGGAAAATTATCGTCATCTATCGATGGAAAACGCTACCTACTGTGTTAAGAAACCTTTATTTAAAAACTCTTCATGTTCTACAAGTTTATTTAACAGAAGGAAAAACAGACTAGCCAGCTTAATTTAATTCTGTGGTTTAATGACTAACTCATAAGAATGTGTATTGCATTCATTTTCCAGTAATGTTAATATAGATCACTTAGAAACACAATATGAGTTGTAATAGTACAGCTTGCCCCTGAACAATGCTTAGTGAGTGACTACAGTTACTACCATTAGCAGAAGTCTGAGATTTGGGCCTGTAACGAAGTTTATTTACAGAAGGGGAAATCCTTCTACGTATATTCAATAGACACCAAGCCTTGTCTGTTACTCCGTTGTTTCAATTTTCTGCCATTGAAACAACCAGAATTTGAGTTTCTTACTTTTGTGTCTATGTACTATAAAATGGTCAAAGAAGGGGCCTTAATGCTTTCCTAGAATAATGCAACCGATAAAATGTACACCATAATTGACAACTCCGAGTTACCCTGTTGTAGAAAAGCTCAAGATTCCAAAAGAAAATTTGAGCTGTTTCTATTTCTGAAGGGAAAACAATGATTAGCGTAATAGTTTGGAAGCATTGTTTAAATTACCACAAGCCTTCCCCCTCCGCCCCACTCTGTAATACATTGATCATTAGTGATTTATGGTATAAAAATTAAACATAACTAATCAGTTATATCAACAAATTTAAGACAGAGAACTAGGTTAAAGGCAAAATTATTACACTTGATGCACGCTTAGTCTTTTCTCATGTCCTTTTATCCCATCTTAGTCTAGAAGATGGCACCTAGGCTCAGTCTAACTTGTGCAAAGCCCAGTGGGTATTGTGGTATCAAAAGCTAGACAGTGTGCCTTGCCCAACTGCAAAAGGCTGACAGTCAAGTTTGGAAAGGATCTCCTTGAGCTACCGAGCTATCAGTGCTACTCCTGAAAAGCAAAGACAGCAGAAACACCTGTGAGGGCACACCTCCTTTTTACTTTACCTGCGAATATTTAGCTTTTAGAAAGGAGAAGGGAAGAGTGAGAAAGGAGTTCTCAGCCAGAAGTTATGACCTACCTACTGTGATGCTCCCTGTTTTGGTCTGAAGGCTGGTGTTGCCTATTAGGGAAAGAAGAGGAAAAAAATGTTAAAAGCATACTATTTAACTGGTTTCTGAAATCATAACAAAGGCTAAAGTAATGTGATCCTACACAAGGATTATAGTTGTAGTAGTATATCTGATTTGTATACAAAAGCAAAATAGCATAAAACAGTTATTGCTTGAATATTATCGCTTTGCAAACAAAAATCTCAACACATGTGGGTAACCATGAAGTGATTCCAGACAAGAATAACACTCTTGAGTGAAGCTTAAAGACACAGACTGGATGTGAAGGAGAAAAAAAGCAGAGAGGCATTGTGAGGCCAAAGCACAGTATTTTCTTATTTTATTTTGCACCTTTTTTTTTTTTTTAATTGCTCTGATGCCTGTAACAGTACTATGGATTATTTCAGTTGTTTAATAGGATGAGTAATATAAACAGTGTCTATTTCCCTCTTTTATATGCACCCCCCGGAGGGGATTTTTTGCTTTATTCTCCATGCCAATTCCTGGACTCGCTGAACATTACCTACTCCCTCCAAACTTGTTCTTATGTGCTTAAGAACCCCTTGTCAATGCTTTTCACTGACTTCAGTGAGATCTGAGTGTTGGACAAGCTGAAGAAGATCAAACAAAAGAGTGCTTAAGGCATAAAATGCAAATGGTCTCCTACTGAACTTGCATTATTTTGAACAGGCAGTGGGTGTTAAAATCTCAAAATACATACTCTTTCCTTTTACCTATGGCATCACGGAATCTGGAAGGAGGACAGGTGTATCTCGTAACAGAAAAGCCATCTACACTACTAACAGTCTAACAAAGTTGATAGAAACTTCCAATAGTTTCATGTATGTTACACATGTGTACCTGCTTCACAAAAAATGCTTTAAATTAAAAAACTAAACCACAACATGTCATTCCTGCCACTCCCTCATCCTCCCATGAGGATAACAGATTGAAAAATAAGGTTGATCACAGTAATTGAGTCCAATTTAGTAATACACAATATTCACAACAATTTTCAGATGTTTCCATAGAGGCCTTTAAAAATTGCAAATGGATCAAGCTCAGCTCCTATCTTCTGTAATTACACAGTAGTAAACAACCATTAGGGTAGAATGCATTCCACTGTATATGACCTGTAGTGTTTTTCTTAGCGGTCCATGGGCTGAAAGCTATAAAAGCAACCTATCATCAATAGTTCTAAATTCATCATTTCAAGCACATACCATACAAAACACTTAGGGGTTCTGAAAATTGGAGTTGACGCAAAACCATACTTTAATGAACTTGAAAGATGCTTGGCTTTACTGTTTGCTGTTTTGAAAAGGCACGCTGTAATTTTCCCACCCTTTTCTCCATTTTATTATGACTAGTACTTATTTTGTACAAAAAAGCATAGGGTTTTGTCAGCTAGCAGCTCCCACGGAGCTGAAGCTAGATTATACTTGGAATATAGCCCCTGGGACTTGTGGATTTGCTGGTCTGTTCTTTATTTTTCTGGGGTTTTTGTTTTCTTTTTTGATAAGCAGGTCCTTGAAAAATACTAAACATTTAGAAATCAGACTCCTATTAACCACAAACTTATATCGCACATACAACTGATGTTGCGTAATGTAAACATATTAGTGAGATAGGCTCACTTCAAACATTTAGCTAGAACAAAAGTTGCTTTTCAAGCCAATAGGAATGTCCTGTTGTGTTATGACCTGCAGCGTCAACAGACAGTGTGCAGAAGTGCACTTTTGGTCATGTAATTGTTCCATGAAGGTCAACACTTAACTTACAATTTTTTAGCTAGTCAAGCATTTTTTGGTCACTTCAAGGGCAAAGACAGGAAGACAGAAAGAGCTGGCTAGAGGTAATTGCTACTTTGATTACTACATTCAACTGACTTCAGCATTGTACTACAATACTATAAAATCCAAAATATAATAGTTTTAACAGAATACTGGTGACAGTAGCTTAATGTTTCTCTTTTTATTGCTTCTGAAGAAACAGTTATCTTTTCTATCATGTACAAGCTTTGCTCCTCCATGAACACTATAAAACTTCAAACTACAGTATCGCAAGTCAGGATCAGTATAGGACCGGGGCAAAGGATGGCTTTGGGGATATAAATAAACACATTACTTTACATTGTATTATTTCCATTCCTTCAATTTGTTGTGAAGGCTCTCAAAGTGGCAGGGTTATTCTGATGCACAGAAAAAGCAAATAAATCACCATGTAGCTTTTTACCACTTTGACTTTGCATTTTAAATTTGCATCTGACTAAAGTAGAGACACACCTAAAAGTGAACGAACATAAAATTACTACAATCCTACTTTCTATATAGTGAAATCCGGAAACATAACTGAAATTTATGGAACATACTTTGGTACATCAGATTCTTTATAGAAGGGACTATAGAGTGCTAAGTATTATACCGTACTACCTTCAAAACATTGCAGATTTTCTAATTTGTCTTACTCAGGTCACTGACAGAATAACGCAGCTATACATTCACCTCTTCCTATACATTAGTGAGTGTGTAAATATATAAAGTAACTTCAATAACCATGTTTTCCAGTATGATTCTCTCACATAATGAAATAGTGACTAGACTATGGCAGAAGAAAAGGTCAAAAGTAAATATGAAGTTCTGCATGTGAGACAAATCAACCCTGTAAAGCAGTAAAAGTTGAGTGCTGACTGTTTGCAAAGAAGCTTTGCAGGGAAGGACCTGGGCATCTTGATGAACATCAACTTCAGTATGAATCAGTAAAGGTGGTCAACTGCATACTGAGCTGTATCATTACCTGCTGGCTGTACCCTTAAAGCCCTCTTGTGAGACCACGCTTGGAATACTGTGTCAAATTTTGGGCTTCACAGCCAAGACACACAGTGATGTACTGAAGTGAGGCCAGAGAAGGGTATTGAGAAGATTAGAGGCCCAGAGCACACTACAGATGCTCAGAGAGATGGGTTTGTTTTGCCTTAAAAGGAGAAGGCTGAGGAAGAATCTTGTGGTGGTTTTCAACTACCTAATGGGAGAGCACAGAGAAAAGAGACAGACTCTTGATGCAGCAAGAAGAAGGGATAATGGTTACAAGTTGCCATAATGGAAATCATGATTTAAAAAAAGAAACTTTTTTTTTCCCATAAGAAGGATAATTCAGGACTGGAACAAGTTGCCCAGAAAGGTCATGCAATTTATGTCCTTGAGAATACTCAAAGCTCAACCAGACAAGGCCTTGAGCAAGTTTGCTCTAATCGAGCCAACTTTAAGCGTTGGTTTGGACTAGATATCAAATTCTTCTCCAATCTAAATTATTTTGTGAATAAAATAAATTAATAATTAATGCACCTCAATCCAACACTTTGGCACAGTTCCAAAGAGGGGCTTTCTTTTTCTTGTATGTGGAGAAGTTTCACTATAATGTTATCGCCCCTCGAATAAAGTAACACATTTCTCAGTCTCAGAGCTGTTGTACTTGTTTTTTAAGTGTCAACTAGAAAGCTCAATGGCACCTGACATCTGTAATGCCTGTTATAGAAAGTGATTAAAACTACTCAAAACCAATTTCTTCAAAACAGTGCATTATTCATTTGCCATAAAGGTATGAAGCATGCAAAAGAGCAATTAAGAATGCCCACATGCGTATTGTCTTACCCCCTTGTATTGGGTTTGCATAGCAAGGTTTTGGTAGGTGGGGGGGCTACAGTGGTGGCTTCCATGAGGAGCTGCCAGAAGCATCCCCCACGTCTGACAGAGCCAACGCCAGACGTCTCCAAGACGAACATGCCACCGGCCAAGGCTGAGCCCATCAGCCACGGTGGCAGCACCTCTGGGGTAAGGTATTTAAGAAAGAAGAAAAGTTGCTGTGCAATCGCAACAGTAGCCAGAGAAAGGAGTGAGAATACGTGAGAGAAACAACTCTGCAGACACCAAGGTCAGTGAAGAAGAAGGGGGAGGAGGTGCTCCAAGTGCCAGAAAAGATAGCGGATATATGAATTACTTAAATTTTACATTCAAAGGCGCCTGAAAAATAAAGCCATTTTTGTTACTTTGAGACAGCATTACTCAAATTCCTTGCAGCGTGAGTAAAATTTACATGTGTTCTGAGACAGTAATTTTTAATATGAAAATGCTTAAGAAAGATACTTTTAAGTAAAACCTTTAATTCTATTAAGTTTTTAAATTACTAGTAAAGTATCATCAGTGCATAATTGTTGTGTTTGTAGTGATATCTAGTAGACATTAAAGAGCCTTTTAACTCAAATTAAAAGTCAAATGTTCAAACTACCATTTGTATTCATTCTGCTAACAGCGATACACGCATTCTATAAAAACCATGACAGTAATTTTTGTTCTACATCAAAACCACCAGTTTCAACAACATTAAATACATGGCGCACATACACACACTTTCTTTATATTAAAAGGCTCAGACAATCTTTTGCCTGTAGCTTGCTTGTACCATACCGGTGGGAGGGGGGGTTGTCTGGTTTTTTGTGGCAGCAACGAAAATTTAACTTCTGACAGTATCACTGCTATGGGATTGCTTAACGACTGCAACACAGAATCACTATAGTGTTTCTACACAGAGTCAGTTTTAGTCTTTCATGTTCTAATTTTAATTCCATTCAAGCCCTTCCTGAGCCAAGTTTGCACTCAACCTTAGGCACTGACAGTGCTGGAATTGTACAGCCCGAGTTTCAACTACAAAATGGGTCTCAGGCAGGCTTGTAAGTTTTGTGTTGCCCTGAATTCAAAGTTCTTAGTGCAAAAGTAATGAAGTCTAGCTCAGTTTTGTGCACAGATGTGCTCATTTTATGCCAACTATAATATCAGCATACTGTCAGCTGTAAGGAAATAGTGGGCTTAATTGCCCAAGAAACAATCTGTCCAAGCATTTACAAACAAAATCACCACCGAAATTGAGCTACCTCATGAGCAAAGACTAGAAGTGAAAGTAATCAATTTTTTTACTAACATAAAATTACGAGTTTATCTTTTCTGCTAATATATGTGCGTATATATATCTAATATAATAGTTTAAGAGACTTTAAAAGTATTTGCTCTTACTATTAAACCATGATTGAGAAACATGTATTTTGCAGAAAGTATTTTTCTGAAAAAAATAGACTACAAGTACCAAGCTATTGTTAACGTGCAATTGTTTTTAAAAGAAATAGCTAAAATATTGGTAGGTGTTCCAGATTCACTTAGCAGAGAGCTCATGAAAATAACCCTGAAGTAATGTAAGAAATATCTGTATAATTTGGATACAATTCTATTTGTTTTCACAGTGTTGTTCAGCTAAATGGCAATGAGGCATTACTAAGGAAATAAGTCACTAACTACAGAAGTTATCGTTTCATTTTTGTACCAAGAAAACAAAAATAAACTTTTGGATGTGCACAAGGGCATGAACATGCTCACAAACTGATCATTCCACAATATCATTAGATCGGTTTGAAGTCAAACACACCAAAACAAAACAGCGTATTGGCCAGAAGTACCAGTAACAATACAGTCTACGTGTTAGAAAAACAGAACAAGAAAAAAATTTCTTATTTCTGCCTATGGATGCTGAAGTGAACTTTACCTAACAGGTTTAGAAACCAGTCTTAAGTTTACTATAAATGGACAAAGGAATTGCTCCTTCAAGGAAGAAACAAGAGTTAATTTTTGAAGCAAGATGACAATACAAAATTGCTAAGAAATTGCAGCAAATTGTTTATAAGGCATATAAGCAGAAATCTGGAACTCTGACCCAAGTAATTTTCACTTGGTTCACCATCCAGTTTGTTTTACTTAATGTTAAATCACTATAAACGTATTACAGCACAGTCATAATTCAGTGGAAGTTTTGTTCAATTCACAAATGACACCAGATTCCAACCTTAACTGCTATTTACATAAAAGACACTCAGGTTAATTAGTTTTAGCTCTAGGCAAATGACAGTAAAGGGTGGATGGATTTGACTTCCCCTCCACCACCACCACCCCCAGTCAAAGAACATAAACTGTCACCACTCTATTAGTATAGCGTGCTAGCACACACAGACCATTTCTGCTAAAAACTTCAGAACACAACTGAGTTTTACCACAATCCTTAGCAGATGCTGTAAGAGTTACTTTTTTATGAAGAACATAAAGGGTGGAGAGTGGGGAAGAAAAGCCTCTTTGCTACTTTTAGTGTAATTTTCATTGCTGAATCTTAAAATATTTTTACATCCTTAGTATGTGTGATATGTTTCTTTCCTATAATATACACTTCCTGTTATTTCACAAGTGTGCTTATAAAACTTTTTAAATGTAAATACAGTATGCTATCCAGTAAGTTAATTCTCATCAATTCAGTCTCTAACAAATACAGAACTGTTTTGTTGATATACTGTGCAGTTGATTCGGTGATAGTCTATAGCATTAGTCCATTTGTTACTGTGAACATTATGAATACCTTCAAGGCAGCTAAATTTGTGACAGTGTTTCCTTCTTACCATGAATACTTCCCAAAAGAATATCACCAGCTACTGAAGACAGAGATGATGATTCTGCATATAGATACTTAGTTTTCAGCAGTCCATCTTCAGTAGATATGTTGATGGATGTCCCCTGTAGCTTCTCTATATTCACGCTCTAAGAGAAATAAACTTAAATAAACATAATGGAAAACTTGTCATCACAGTTTGCAAAGGCAGACAAAGTAACACTATTAACAGGCAAAACAAATGGAAAGCAGTTGTTGGTGCAAAACAAACAGAATCAAATTTTTGAAAATTTTTGAATTTTTGAAAAACAAAAAACCTTTTCATCCATGAGCTCTGACCAACAAGTCAATGATTCTATAAATTATCACATTGATCATGTAGATGAAGAACCCAAATAATCACAAAGGGATGAAAGAAAAACTTTCCTTATTTTTAAAAACCAAAACACTTCATTTTGAAAAATAAAAAAATAATAATTAGCTCTAATAATGAAGACTTAGTGTTCATACAGCACTATGACACAAAACATTGGTAATCAGTTTCCTGCCACCATATACTGAAACAGTCACTGCCTTTGCCACATACAGCTGTTTATACAGATTTTTAACTGTCTCTCTTTGTAGACATAGCTTTGGTGAAGGTTTGCAAAAAAAGCCACAGCAGCTGTTTCCCTCAGTGTAATTGCTCATATTACCTCGGTTATTCAGGCCTCTATTCTTGGACTTAAGCCCCAAGCTAAATAAAGCCTTGAAAATGATGGGTAAGATCTCAATTTCTACTTCTTTTCAATAGCAATAGACAGAAAGCATAAGATCTAAGCTCGTTTTCGGCGAGGCGCACCGTGG
>VZSC01013351.1:374938-431983 GCA_013398225.1 Steatornis caripensis | reverse complement strand
CAGTCATGTACGGATGGAATAACACTATTTCCTCTTTAATCTTTAAAGATGCATTTTTATTTTTCATAGTGCTAACCGTCTCGGTAACCGTTAAGCCTATTTATCCAGCTCTTGAATGGCCAGACTAAATGTTTTTCATAGTGTGTAATTAGGGAAGGCAATGAACACTTTGTCAGGGTAAATGTAATTTATTTACCGTACCTCCATGCTCAGTCAATATTTGCTTTTCACAGTTATAAGAGAGTGGTTGGTTAATACTTCAGTATCAGCAAACGTGCTAAAGGGGTACAGTGTAGGAAAATATAGGCAAGAAGCTTTATTTGCTGATATTTTGATCGGTACATATGGTCAGTTTGATGTATCGGTAAAAATGTCTGTGAAGGGACTTGTTTATGGGGACTGAGCACTATCAGTGCTGGTGTTTACTTGAGGGCTTACGACTGAGTATTAAAACTTGAATTTAGAATTTAATAGATTTAAAACTACGCTCTTAGACTGAAAATAACTCTGGGACAAGTTAGTGCCCCTAATCCCATTGAAGAGCACCTCGCTTTCCTGTGAGACCGCTCTCACTCCAGGGAATCATCTTTCGCTGAGCGTGACCCAGAATATCCCAACGTGGCCCCAAATTCCTCTGGCTGCTTCCACAGAAGCTGGGCTGGGCAGCATGACCTTAGGCACGCTGCCGTAGGCCTCGGCTTAGCAAAGCACCTGAGCTGTCTTGTTGAACGACCTCCTCAGTGGTCTGAATCCACTGAAAATGTTGTGCCTAAAAAAGGGGAGGTGCAGGGTCCCCAGGTGGGATGCATGGGCTACACAGGGCTGAATAACACTGAAACGTCTCCAAAATCCAGTGCAGGTGTGCTCTGCAAGAGGCACCCAGTGACCTGGGAGCATGGCCATCACTCGAGGCTCTCAGCTTTAGCTCGAACTCCTTGGGATGGGTTGGAACCACAGCAGTGTCCATCTCTTACTGCTGCGGCAGGCTCAGTGCTGGAACAGAGCAAAAGCTTTGTACAAGTTTTAAGTACTCATTTTACATTGCAATCAGTGTTCTTGCTTTAAGGAGTTGAACATAATCTTTCTAGCTATTATATTTGGCAACTCTTTGTTTACAACAAGCTCTAATATCTGTGGTATTTCAAGGGTTCTTGCTCTGATGAATTTTTTTGTGATTATTTGTTTGGAGAACAATCGCCTACAGCTATTTCTCTTCGCACCTTTGCCTGATTGCAGTCTGTCCTGGGAGAGGTTAAAAACAATCCAGAGCTGTCCAGGTGAGAAAAATTAACTTTTTAATCTTCTGTTTTGTCCAGAGATCTGGGTCAGGCTGAGGTTTAACCACCGGTGCAGAGGGTTGCAAGCACATTGTATGGAGGGCTGTGTTTACACCGTTTTGATCGGTTCGGAAGGGTTTGCAACAAGGTCACTTTATTTTCCCCATACAGGCTGTTTCCTGTCACTCAGAGCGACTCAATGACTGGCTAAAAAGAAAAAAGAAATAATAACTGCTATGACAGAGTTTATGTTTTTGTGATGCTCTGTTGGTTGCCCCCTCACCAACCTCCTTCATTTCTTCCGAGATGAGCTGATAATCTTCAGGACCTCCCAGCACAAATGTCAGTGGAGGATCCAGCAATCCAGGTTTGATTCCATTTCATGTCTCCCAGGATGAGCTCGAAGCACTGTTGTTCTTGTGAGCCAAATATGATAAAACAGATACCCTCTGTAGACCCGTGAGTGTGGGTGATTGCGTGGGGATCTGTTTCGGGGTAGACAGACCATCATCCTGGGCCTCCTGCCTGCCGTTCAGCTGGTCAGGAGGATGGCAGCGAGCTGGCTGTGGCGTCGCTGGGGGCCCTCCTGCTCAGGGTCTCACTGGGGGCTCAGGGAAGTGCAAGGAGGACAGGCTTTAGAAGACTGGATGCCTGGCCTGGGCCATCAGTGCAGGTGAGGCAGCTTTTTAAGGCCAAAATTGTGATCCGAAAAGCCTGGCTCAATATCCGGCTCATCGTGCTTGAACTCGCTTCGCCATTATCTCCCACCGATGTCCACGCTGCATTCAGAGACAAGGCCAATGGTGCCCACCTCACCACAGGGCTGCATTTGGTGGCCTCTCTTGGAGCAGCTAGAGAATATTTCTTGCTAGAAGCAGCTGTAGATGCAAGAAGATGAAAGGAGAAAAAGAAACCAACCCAGATGCTGGGAAAGCAGCCTCTGCTTTTGTGTCCCAGCCTGGCAGCTGGGTGCTCAGCTGAGAGGTGAGGAGCAAGACCTGGCGCTGTGACCATGCTGCGTGGCCTCGGCGATGACCCAGCGCTGGGCTGGGGGTGCCTGCCCTGGGTGGGACATCTGGGGACAGCCCCTAGCCCCGGGGACTGCGGGGCTGGGGTCAGCCCTAACCCTGAGCACCTTGGAGGGGGTGCTGGGGTCCCCCCACGGCCCTCCCAGTAGGGGCCCTGCCCTGCCTGCCTGTGGTGCCCACAGCCCCGCTGCCAACCAATCCGCACACAGAGCAAGCCATGCTCCACCAATCGTCTGCATTGCCTAGTCACGCCCCGGCCAATCCCAGCCCCCCCCACCCCCGAGGTATTTAAGTGCCCGCCCAGGGCAGCCCCCTTAGAATTGCTGGCAGCTGCCTTGGGTGCTGTGTGATGCTCTGCAGGGGTGTGTGGCAGTGTGGGGACCTGCTCCTGGGTGCTGCCTGGCCTGCTGATGCGCCAAAGGCTGTGGAGCTTCTGTGGGTAGAAAACCCCGTCCCGACACTGAAGGGGCTGTTGCTGTGCACAGCAGCCCATGCCCCAGGGAGGTTGCTGCTGGGCCTGGGCTGGATCAGGCCATAGCTGGGGGAAGGCCTGTGGCTATGCAGGGATGGGGCAGGTGCCTGTTGCTGCTGCTGCAGAGCCAGTAACATGTGTTTGCCTCGTAAGATACGCCAGGTGCAGAGCTGTGCTTGATATTGTCTTTCTGCTGGTACTGAGGAGCACTGCGCTTGCTAAACCTGTAAGTGATTAATGCTTTAACAAGACACCATTACAGAGGGCACGTGCTGCAGGCAGCTCTGTGGCAGCGGGCGGGGGCTGGTGGTTGGGCAACCCCAGAGCAGGGGCCTGTGTGGAGCATCACTTGGACTCTCCCTTGCGTTACCAGCTGGGTCTTAGGCTACAGTGCGGTATTGGCCTGGGATGCAGAAGCTTTAGTTGTCCCCTCTGTAACACCACTGGGTGCAGGTGCCATCTCCTACCTGCTGTTGACTCTCAGATCTTCCCTTTCCATGCTCAGTGTGAAGTATCTTCTAGGTCTTGTTCACATGGAGGTTTCGGTGAGTGAATATCAGTAAGGTTGGCTGATGCCATCTTTGCACACATATAGGAAGGGATTACATATGTCACACAGTTTGCCACCTAGTAGAGAGTACAGGTGAAACTGTATCATTCTCATTTTCTCTGGAGGTTAGGGATATTAAAATAACAGTACATCTCATCATGGCAAAAGGAGAAGGAAGTGAAGTGGCTCTGGGCTGTCAATCCAAAAGTCTATGTCGAATAGTAAAGGCTAATACAGTATGTCCTTGGTAATGCTGTCCTCTTATCTTTAACAAGGTGTTTGCTGCAACAGAGCTAGTTACTTTCTTAGCTGAGGGAGGGAAAGGTGGGGAACCGCAGGTGAGCTGTGGAGATCAAAATCCCTAGCATCAGCTCCATTCAAGTGCTCGGGAATGAGCCTGGAGACAGCAAGTGGCAGAAGTGCTGATGTGCAGACATCTGTGTGATTCCAGGCTGTTTAGGAGGAGTACAGGCTTTCCAGTGAAAAGTCATGGCAGGTAAATCCTCAACTCTCCAAAACAAGGTGGAGTCCATAATTACTGGATATGTACAGCCTTGAGTAAATACTAGTAGAATACAGAGGAAAACATGAAGTAAATCTGTTTTGAAGCAAAATTAGCAACTTCTTGTATTTCCATTGTGCAAAATGAGTCTAGAATTCTGACAATATGTGTGATGTTTTCTATAAAATCCAATTTTAATCAGTGATGACAGTTTGACGTTTTTCCAGCTGCTTAGAAGCACTAGACAGTCAAGCATCTCAGTAGGGCATGGGTTGGCATGCTGGGATGTATGTAAGCTTTAACTTTCCTTCCACTCACTGACTTACGACGGTATTTGAAGAACGGGGGGGGTGGGGGTGGGAGGAAGGCATTCTGCAGGTTTCACGCTAGCTTATGCCATCTGCGTTTTTAGCCTTGTCTTGTAAAAGTAAAATCTTCACTTTGAAAGTGTATCCAGATGCTGCCAGCTAATACTATCATTCTCAGTAGCAAGTGAGGATTTTATTTATAAAATGTCTTGGCCTTTGCTGAACAATTCATGGTTCTGCACACTTGAGGGACATATAAATAGCAATTAAAACACGGTTTAGAGTAACGCTTAGGCTCTTAAAGAAAGTGACATCAATTTAAAGGAAGGGATAATGTGCTGGGCTGGACATCAATCAAAAGGAGGAAAAAAATGTTGTCTAAAGCAGCATTTAAATGATGGAATAAAGCATCTGGGAGGATAGACTCCACAACATGGTGGCTGGCAGATAAGACACCTGGGTGAGGATACTGTGCTTGGTGAGATCACCCATCTCAGGTGTGCCTGCTCCAAAGCCTGCTGAAGGCAACCTGACTTTGAAGGAGTACTGTGTCATAAATGTGGCCTTATAGCCTGTTTCATTTTGAGAGAGGACTCGGTAGGTGAGGGAACAGACATTGTCTGGGATAGAAGGGAGATTAATTTGTTACTTATTTAGCATGTCCCTACTGCATCCTGGTCAGATCTCTTATCCTAACATGCCAGATCCTGTCTTAATCTTTGGTCACTGTTGCCACTATTTGGTCACCACCTCTTCTTCCTTACTTATCTTCCCAATTTATCTTCCCACTGGAAAAAAAAATAATCCCTTTTTGTAAGTGGAAATCTGATGTAAAACGTGCCTGCAGTCCCACTGTTCAAAGCCTTGCAGTGTATGGCACTTCCACATACTGCCCAAAGTCTCCAAGTCCCAGATCTTCGTCTTTGCTGTGAACTTTTATGTCACGTGCCTAGTTATTTCTGTTGCACTCTGCCCAATCCCTTTGCCTTGCTGTTCTGTTCATCTCTTGTTGCATGTTTTTGTTTCTTCCTTTCTTTCTCAGTGGAGCAAAGACGAATCTACTCTCCATGCACAGTTTTTTTTTAGATTGCAGTTTCTGTGGAGGAAGACACAAAGTCTTAGCCTGCTGTGTACACACGCAGCATCTCGTTAGCTGTATGAACAGTGAGAATACGTTAGATTCAAATTATCAATGTTGTAGTAGCACAAGGGTAGGCATGTAAAATCAATGCCGTGGACCTAACTTGCATGCGTAGTTACTGCAGTTATGCATAGAAATAATAATTTTGCAGATCGATAGGGACGTTTAACTTGACATGCACTTGTACGGCTACTTGGTGTTCGCATAGTTTTAAGCACAAATGAGCTGTACAATCTGTATGGCATGGGGATGTTGAAACTGGACTCTCAGTCAGAAGCTTTTGGTTTATTTTTAGTTACAGAATTGCGTTGCTGGATTGTTTGGGGAATTCGTAAGTGTTGTCTGAAGAGTTTTAAAAACTCACTTCTCCACATCTGAGCCTTGTATCTTCCAGCTTCAGATAGGCAATTGGATGTATTAATGCTAGCACTATACTTATATGAAGAGCAAGCATTAAATTGAGGAAACAGCTATAAATAAGTGCAGAACTTGCACCTGCAGATAAAAAGCCTGTTTGAGAAATCAGAACTATGTTTGTTGTCTTTGTTTATTTCTGTACTGAGTGTGTTTTTTAAACTATCTATATGTAGCAGAGTGCATGAAGAAACCAAGGCGTTTAGATCAAGGAGTCAGAGATCTAATCAGAATGTTGATGACTTATTTACAAATGTTTTCACAGCCACGTTGGTTTTCTTTAATTTCTACAGGATATCCTTTTCCTTCAAAGTCTCCAGAAATGACAAGACAGGCTGCTTTTTTGGAGGCTATTTGTTAGGAGGCTGACAAGATTAATTAGTCAAATACTTGTTGCTAAACTCATACAGTACCTCTGATTTAAGGTGTTTTGTCTGGATAAATTGTTCTCTGTTAAGGCATGATTGTTTTCTCTCAAAAATGTATAATCTTTGATGCATTTCCATCTCTGTTCAGACTGCTTATCTTACCTTTTCTAATATCTTGTGATTTTTTGTGCACTGCAAGACATTATTTGGTTTTATACTGAAAAATCCATCTTTCCCGACCCCCTTCAGATTACAGATCTTCATGGCACAGGGAGGAAAAAAAAGTTCAAATCCTTTATTTGAAAATATTGATTCTGATGATAATTATCAAAGATTTAGCTCCTTTGTCTTTAGATGAACCATTAACCATGTCCCCAGCTCATAAATCCATTCACTAATGAAAATCTGCATGAGTGAACTCAGACAGAAACTTTGGTGCATGTCTGTGTGGGTTTTTCCAGTGAGGCTGCAGCAGTACTTGTACTCGGAGAATCCCCAGGGCTCTGAAGATGATTAATGATAACAAAGCTTTCCCTATTGTGTTAGTGGATAGGAAGGAAGGAAGAGTACTCTAAAAAGAGAGTGCATAGAATTTCTGAGTATTGAAGTTCAGGAGTAGAGTTTAACCCTTTAAAATGGCTACAAATTTTCTTCCAGTTATGCGAGGAAGATGAAATCCACTTTCTTTGTCTTCATAAAATCTGCCTACTGGCTGCATTAGCAGATTTCTACACCAAGTATGTGCAGAGGGTTGCGCTGAGATGTAGCAATGCTTTCAGATGAGTTGGGCTGCTTGCAATATAACAATGTTAGGCACACCCACAATCCACTTAGGTTTAGCTTTTTGAAACATGTTAGAGATTCCTGCTAATGGGTTTTCCCTGTGGGCAGCATTACCAACCTGATTATACAGGTTTTAAGAAACTCTCTTAGGAAGATTCTTTTTCATCATAAGTTTTGACATTGACCTACTAAACTGGGTAATTTAGCATTTTATTTTCTAAGAATGAAAAAGAAAATTGAATATTTCATGACGAGAGAGGGATTACAGTAACACTGTTCTTTATAGGAAACCTATCATGTCCAGGGGCCAGATCATGCTTCTGAGATCTGTGCATCTACATGAAGATCTCAACGACTGCTTTCAAAACAGCAGCTAGAGTACTTTGGTTGTGATGCCCACCCCGATTACGTGCTGTGGAAGCTTCTACCATATGTGCTTGTGAATATAATTTGGGGATGGAGCTGAGAGGTGAATACCATGCACTTTCCTACCAGAAAAGTTTCAATGAAAAGGTGGTACATTTGCAAACGACTTTAATTTTTGTAGGGACCTTCTACCTCAATGAAAGAAGGGAGATCGTGGCAAAGATGGCTCTGGTTGGCTTTGACAATCTGGGGCCTCTGAATGCAGAGCTTCGGTCTCCCAAAACATTCAAGTTCTTCCAGGATCAGAAGGAGCTTTTGAACAGAGATGGAGAGCAAACCTTTGCCTTGCAAGGTTTGTCTCTTGCAAACACATTGCAAGAGAATCTTCATGAAGAAATTTCGGTGGCGATTGCATCAAAAAAAGCCCACTCCTAAAGCTAACTGGGAGGATGTTGCAATTTAGCCCTAGTGATTTAATTGCTATGTTCCTTTAATAGTAATTGTCCTTTTCCATTAAGGGGTACCAAATGCAACCTGATTATTAGTTGGCTGAAAAACAGGAATGCTTTGTTTCTCTGAGACATGTTTCACCAAGACTGATACACTGCAGTTGAGATTCCATTAAAAATGTACTGGGAATTTTAAAACTGGTTTGCAGCTGATACATTTTATCAAAATATTTCCTTTTTATAACATTTCAAATGCCTGGCCAGCTCTCCTGCTAACATGCTGTGGTTTAACATAGTTCATTTGTCCACTCCAACCCCCTGGTTTTACATATCTGGGCACAATTGTTGTTGTCGATCTATGCAAAACAGTGTTTTACAAAAGCGTTGTTTGGTATCTCCTTTGAGCTTTAGAGTAAAATATTCAAAGTTGTGCTTGCAAGGAATCCATTTGATAGTTGTTATTTTACTACGTTTACTAATTTGTCAGTAATTTGCTGCTATTGTTAGGCGTGGAGTTGGAAGAGTATTACTAACCCTCTAGCTGATCCCAGTAAAGTAAAGTAATTGCTTCTTGGGATGGTGATATTTGATAGTTTCCTTCCTCTCAGTCCATTCATCTTTCTATATTCTCCACTTTTCTCTACTTGCCTTTACACTCTGGAGTGTCCAGAGTTGGAGGCTGTCCAAGCACAGCAGCACACTGTGAGGCTGTGTGGTGGTTTGGTGGCCAGCTGGGAAAGGGAGGGAAGCATTTCCAAAGAACATCCAGGAAAATAAAGAAATAACGTGGCGTTCACTCTGAGCATGTATGTTCATGTATGACCATGCTTATCTGACTGCGTTATTGCTACATGTGTGGAAAATACATGGCAGAGGTATAACATCTTGCTCTTCAGTAGTTTTCTAAAAATAGCCTAGAAAAAAAATACTTAGCACTTCTGTGATGCCTGTTATAATGTCTGAGTACTTCTCCAATGTGTCTTTAGCCTCAAAGCAGGACTCGGGCAGGAGCAGCTGCTCGTTTTCTTGTTCTGCTTTTGGGGTTTACACTAGTGCCAGTTACCAGAGTTGCTGATGATGACTGAATCCCACATGTGGCCAGGTCCTTGGGTTTGCAGCATTCTCTGCCTCAAATGTAGGGTTAAGATTTCTTCCTGTGCTCTGACCCCGTTATGGTAGGTAAACAGGCCAGAGCAGCATAAAAGAGCTGGAAGCCCCACTTCTGGCTGGGGGAGAATTCCCTCGGCGCAGGCCCTGCAGAAGACGGCAATAAGGCACCGCACAGACTCTCCCCCAGATGTCTGGTACCTTTGGTATGCAAATATGAGGGGACCCTGATAGGCGGCCAGCACGGCTCCTTTCAAGTCCTCCTTTAGTTCCCGCTGTGTGTCTTTCCCCTCTTGCTGCAGAGAGAAGAACACTCTAGTTTTGTTATGTTTAAATTACGCTATCTTTTATATTAGGACAGATCAAAAACTAACACCCAAACGATTTTCAGTTCACATAGCTATATAAGCAACTGTCTCATAATTAAAGTATTTAATTAAAATGTACACGTGCCCTCTACAAAAGCAAAATTGTTCTGTAGCATTGCTGCTAGCATGAAGATTATACAAGACAACATTCAGAGATTTCTCAGTCACTTACTATGTAAAAGCAGGTCCAATCCCACCTTTAAAAAAACCCACAAAATTCTTCACATAAATAAATATTCCACTTGCATAATTTATAAATTACTTTGGTTAAAAATGTTAAATTGCCAAGAAATCTGACTGCAACTGGTCTGGTTCTTTTTTATATACATACTAAAAAAAAAGAAAAGGAGAATGTTGAAACAGCTGAGGTTGGTTTGGTTGACGGTTAATGTTTGGGTAAGAAGCCTCCAAGGAAAACTGAAGTGCTGAATGAACACCACTCTATGGTAATTAGTGAATGGTATTTTTCACTTGGAGTCAGTTTATGAATCAATGTAATAGCTAGTGATGGGAATGGGGAGGGACACTGGATGGAGAAGATAACTTGGTCAGTGAGATGTAACGTTGAGATTGTGGCTGTTTCACTGAGGATATATAGGTGCTTCTAGCAGGAGGAGGAATGCAAGTTTTGTTGCATTGGCCAGAGTTTAAGTGACTAAGTTACAGCTACTTTTTTTTTTCCTGTTTTTTTTCATATCCTCAACTCATATATGGTATTGTGGTGCCATATTAAATGGTTGCTGTCTTCCATCCTTGAGATACCTGACTTCAGTGGTTGGTAAAACGTTCCCTGTTTATGTAGTTTTGTCTGTAAAGTCTGCAGAGCACTTTAGGATATCTGAATAAATATTGGTCATTATATTAAACTTTGAAAAGTACTTTTCTGCACATAAATAAGACTGCTTTTCTTCAAAGATCTGTGAAATAGTATACATCCTAGCTATTGGTATGTATTCTAACAGGACTTGTCCGCATGTATACTAGGAGATCAAAAAGTAAGACTTTTATTTGGTCCTTTGGCTTCCACTACAAACACATATATAGTATCAGACCTGATACAGCAGTTGTAGAAAACAGTAAAGCAGTTGGAGTTCTACTTCTTTTCTTACAGCAATCAGTCGGACATGTTTAAGGTCTGATTAAGTGTGCATTTCATTGTAGGCTTGTTTCTTTTGCTTACTTAACTCATCTTGAAAGAGATCAGTATTTTATGCCATATTATATCTGTGATGTAAAAAAAGATGATGGTCTCAGTCAAGGTGCTGTGAACATTGGAATAATCACTGCAGTGCATGATTCTTTGGCTTCCAATGTGGGAAGCTCATGGCTATAGAGGATCCTTTCCATCCCTTTCAAAGGTATTACTGTGATTAAAGGCTCAGGATAATATATAATTGGGGAAGCTTCAGTCTTCAATGTTGATTTTTTTTTTCTGTTTGGATAGTTTCTTGCTGCTACTTAAAGAATATATAAGTGGAAACAGTTCTTAAGACAGAAATGTCATTTGCTTTATTAAAAAAGAAATACCATAGAGCTGTGGCAGTCACCAAATTTCAAAATGTGTAACTGAACATAATGAATTTTTTCAGAATGCCTTTTGAAATGGTGTAGTTGTGTAATAAGTCAATGTGTTAACTAGTGAAAGAACTGTGAACGTCTTTGTCCCTTCCCAGAACTGTCAATCAACTAAAGACACAACATTTTTTGCATAGAAGACTTTGGTTTTAAAGAGGAAAAAGTGTTTTTTTCACTAAACAGAAATTTTAACAAAATTTTATTTAAAATGTTGGGATTTTTGCTGAAAATCCAGTCATGAAATTATAATCTTTCATGAAATACGAGTGTTTACCACTAATGAATGTGCAGTGGGAATATGCACCAAAATATGAGAGTTTTCTTTTGACCCTTCCTTTCCCAGAGCTTATTTCATGAGTCACTTCGAAGTAGGGAAGATACAGGCCAGCCTAGTGTGGCAGTTTGAAGGCTGCCTCTGTGGCGTTTCCATGATGATAGAGAGTGGCCTTATAATGAAGTTAGCCAGCTCCCTCAGCACCTTGGGACACATCTGAGCTGGTCCCATGGACCTCTGTGAGTCGTCTTGGGAGACTGCTCACTTGATCCTAACCAGAAAGCCCTTGATACTGTGTGGTGTCGGTTTTGAATAGAGCCCCTACTTTAGCAAAATACCAGTAGTTTGTGTTAAAGATGGCCATGGTTTGAAATCAAAATGAGGGAAAAGAAATCATTATTTATTTTAAATGGAATTAGCTAATTTAAGAATGTACAACATCTGTGGGGTTTTTGGGGTGTCAGACTTTGTTTTTTATGGAGAAAGTGTGCCCACTGAGAGAACTCCTGGTTCTCTGGAACAGAGCGCAGAAGACCTGTGGGTATCAGTGAGGTCACGTTTTCTCCGGAATGTTCTCTATGGCTGTGGCAGCTTCCCACCATCTTTAGGGTTATGCCTTTGTAGCATTCCTTGGGATGCTATATTTAGACTTGGTTTTTTGGAGGTAGGCTGAGGTTATATTATGGTGTGTTGGGCATGGGTTTGGCAGGGTGCTCAAATTGATGCTTCGCTTTTAGGTCAACTGAGGTGTTTGATGGGAATCAGTGGCTTTTAGGGAATATGTCACACGCTTAAAACTAGGCATATGTGAAGCAGTGGGTTAGCTAAGGCTGTAGATCAGGTTTTGTGTATTGTGGCTGTGGACTGTTCTTTCCATCTATTAAAGTGATATCCTGTTTTCCCAAGAATATCATATTTAGGAGAAAGCTAGTCAAGAATTCCTCTAAGTAAAAGACCTTCTTTTCTGTACTTCACATAATAGCAGTTCAGTGAGATAAAAATAGTACAGAAAACAAATTAAACTTACAAATGAGAGGATATTAGAGTTTGGTCATCTTAAAAGTTGGTATTGGCCTTTTTTCTGAGAGATTATTTTGTTTTTGTTTTGGTTTTTTCTCTTATTGATTTTTTCTTTGCTTGATGTTGCCAAGGTTTCTCACTGTTTTGTTGTTGCTTTCTCATAAAAGTCTCCACAATTCTTAAGGGAAACATTCTCATTAAGGTCGCAGTGGTAAAAGAAATCTTTATGGCAAGGTTAGGAAGTATTTCTAATGATTTGGAGGTATTTTTTTGAGGCAATTTATCCTTACAGTGGTCATTTAAAACTAAAATAAAACTCAGAGTAATAAGACCCATTCTTTTCCACCAAACCATGTGGAGTCCTGCACTTCAACAGGGAATGATACATGAAACCATTGAAAATACCATAGAAGAACAGTAAAACCAACTTTCAAAATGGAGAAGAAAGGATTTTTAAAGCCTTGTCTAAACTTTGCTGATAATTCATTTGATACGATATTTCTCCTACATAGGAGTGAAAAAATGCTGACCCGCATGGAGGAGTGACTGCTAGATAGCTTTGGTGTTCACCATGGTCCCCCATGCAGGCACTTAGGCTAATTTTGACTAGGAAATGAAACAGTGCCAGGGAGCTGTTGCCTGGAATGCCACACTGGGAAGCTCACGGTGGGCTTTTGACTGCCACCAGCCACACTGTGCTGAAGCCCTCTGTCTGTGAGTGGGAGCTCAAGCAGGCTGGGGGTTTGCAAGCAGCTGGTTTGCTCTGGCAGTGAAGAGACATAAACTCTTTGGTGCCATCCAGCCTTGGTGCCCTGGAATATTCCCTACAATGTTTAATTTGTTTTACTGGTAAGGCTACTAGATGTAGCTTTAGCAAGCAATAAGACTGCATTGGTGTGAAGTGGTTTGCTCAGTTTTGCGTAAGAGTAATCTACTTCACCTCATATGAACATGCAATAATTAGTGTGGAGTTAATAGTATACTTGAATACTGCAGCTTATTATACAGTCACATTACCATGTAGGCCAGCCCTGTGTTGTATAAAAGTAGGGTGTGTTTACGCTGCTGTTACTATAGTAACACTACAGCTTATACTACACTGGGTTACAAACACCTATGCTATAACAAATACAACTTAGATGAGCATGCGAATGTGTGAAGCTGGCCTTAGCTGTGATGAGCTGTGAAGAGGACAGTAGAATGCACCAGTGATGACTACAAAATGGACTTGGTGTCTAGAAGTCTAGCAGATCTGCAGGGATCCAGTATTATATTAGTTATTTCTTTCTTTAAGTATTCAAAGCATATCGAAGTACATTATTTGAGGACTTTTTTTTCTGGACAAAAGAATTTGTATTCACAGAGCAGCTTTGCCATAGGAGACTGAACTTTGCGACATCGTAGATCTTTTCACAGTATGTACTATACATTAAGGTGTCTGAACTTTTTAGCTAGCACTCTCCTGGTTCCCACAAGCTGAATGACACTAGAAATCTCTTCATGTTACTTCCTTGTGTAATGAGCTGCTGAGGTGTCCAAAGAGGTAGAAATGAGATGCCATCGCTGTGTAACTGTCCAGCTCCTTTCAAGCCATCGACAAGTATTTCATGTACTGCTCTAAATGTGCTCTACAAACCACAGCTTCAGGCTGTTGCCCAAAGGCTCAGAGCCGTCATATTTAAAACTTCAAAGTGAGATTCTGGAAGGATTTACAGAGTTAGAAAACAAACAAGTGGTGTGTAGACACAAGGATGTAGGTACGGAGTTTCCAAAATCTGTAGGTCAGTCTAAAGAAAATCAGTCATTTTATAAGCAGTTATAAAGGAGGGAGGGAACAGCAAAAGTACACAATCCCCTTCACCTGAGGTTCTTGGGACACTTTACAAAGATGACTGATCAAACTTCTTCATATACTTGTAAGGTTGCTACGAGAGGTGTGATTCTGTTTAACAGCTCAAGTAATTCTCCCAAGCCACTTGGTGTGACGCTGCTGAGGCTAGAGCTACAGCACAGTAACTGGAAAGCCGTTGTGCTTCCTGCCACATACTACAGTTAAGAAGTGTGCTTCTCCAGTGCAAACCTGCTTGTGGCTGAACAAGGTTTTAGAAGCTTTATAAGAAAGAATTAAAAAAAAATCAAAATTTGAAGTTGCAGTAAGGTTGTGATGATGTAGATTTATTTTGAGCAAGCTGCATAGATACTGACTGCATATTTTTGAAGATGTGTGTTAAAAATAACAAAATATTATTCAGGATCTCTGAATGCATTTTTCAATATTTACAGTATTTACTACTGACATAACATTGTGAATATACCTTTATGTGCTGGGCTTTACAAGTCATCACTGTCAATTCTGTGTGTGTGTTGGAGCAGAATCCATATACACATAAACGGTAACAAAGTATTCTCTATACATGTTGTAAAAATGAGATTCAGTATCTTGCTAATTTAAGTCAAGGTCAACAGTATCAGAGAATGGTAAAAGTGAATTTGACTTCAAGATAGTATGACATCACTGCAAGATTTTTTTTTAAAAAAGTATTTTTATCCTGAAAATGGTGTTTTAACTTCTGGCTCATTCACAGACTTGCACTGAAACAAGAGTTTTCAGAGAATGTAGTGAGCTGGGCAGATGACTATTTGCAACTGTCACTTTGAATTTTCTCTTCTAAGAAGCAGGGCTATTCATGTTTTAAGTTCCCATTTTCTCCTTACTTCTCCAGGGCAAGGTGCAAGGTTTAAGCAATATACATGGATTCATTCTCCTAATATGATGGCAGAGCTATATAAAAAATTTAAAATAAATCTCTTTCCTCTTTGAGGATATTACTACATAAGAACCGACACGGTTCTGGGCCAAAGAGGGAGAGGAAGAAAGCGAAGATCTGTGATACTTTTGAGTTCTGAATTCCTCTGAGATTTTTTTGATATTCTATAATCCTGTTTGCAAATGAAACTTGATTTATTGACTTTAGCAGTCTTGGGTCTTACATCACATGTAATCAGAAGCGTTTCTATTTAACTGTCATTGTGGGAATCCATATCTATCCTTCAGTATTGATGACCTATACTTATTATTTTAGTAATTGTTGCAGAGCCTGCTTGTGGTCTGAAAACTGGCTGGCAAGCTTTCAGTTTCTTGTTTTTGACTGACAATAAAGACTTTTATCATCTGAATTTAGCTGCCCGTTCTGTTGATAACATGTGAAGTGGACAATCATAGGTTTTAGTCCTGCACAGCTCAGTGGTCCTGCAGTACCAGCTCTCCTTGCCTCTGTGCAGGGGTGACTGCAAGAGGCATGCACTAGCAGAGCGTTGATACCAGGGTGATTTTTTCCTAAGAGATAGTCAGTCATACAGCTGGAGTTGGCTGAGACCTGAGGTTTGTAATCCAAAGTCTGCTGACAACAACAATAGAGTTCCCATTTAGTTTGATGGAGTTTAGATCAAATATTGATGATAAAACTCATCATCTTAGTCACTGGGTCAGTCTGGTGATGGTGATGCTTCTTCCCCCTGTCCTTTCAGAACGGGGCAGGGTGAGCAGAGTGGTGTGGGAACAATGGCACCTGGGTTTAGTGAAACACAAAAATACAGCAGGAGTTGAATCCTTGCAAGTTCACCAACTGCAGGTACAATAGCAGATCAGCATTTTACCAGGTTTTACGGAGCCCTGGCTAAAAAGCAGGTAATTTCTGTTAGCATATCAAGAAATCTGGGCTGCTTTCAGCATCTTTCTATTTATATTCTGCCATTGTCTGACATGGCACCTAACATGGGATGTAGTGACTGATGGTTCTGTGAAGCATCTTGGTAGTACAGCTCTTTCTCTGCAGCCTGATGCGATTGTGCTGCTGAATGTCTGAATCTACACTTGCTGTTTAGGGTGGTAAACAAATAATTGTTTGACTGGTAATTGCCAAGTTCCCCTCCCTCAGGATGGATTCTGACTTCTCTTCAGATCTGGAGACTTCTAATACAGCTGCTTTTCTCTCAACAGTTACAATATTGCTTGAAATTTAGATTTAGAGCTACATCTGGAGGGAGAGGCTTTCTTGGTAAGGATTTGTTCAGTCTGTCAATGTACTTGCTGGGAGGCTGCCTCTAGAGCAGTCACTTGTCAAAAAGCATGCCCAAAAGTGATTCTTGGTGTGCTTTTTAGTTAATATACTGAATCACTGTCTGAGCAGGGTATGCACTTACTTTTACCCCGGAAAGGCCAGGGAACAGCTTTTCAGATGGTACATGCTGTGTGCTAGCCAAATGTGCCACAGCTGGGCCTGAAAACTGTTGTTTGGTGACAAGCTGGAAGCTGGCTTAAAAAAAAATAAGGGTGATCTTCCACTAAATGTCTTTAAGGAGAGTGGCTTGATCATGCACCATGGGAAGCAGAATAAAAACAGCTCTTCAGTGTCAACAGAGCACTCGTTTGTGGGTGGGATAAGTTAAAGCCTTGTCTGAGACTATTAAATAAGAGACTAATTATAGTTGTGCTTTTGGTAGCTCACTGATTTCATTCTCTGGCTGTAATCTGCGAGGAGCATCACGGTCATTAAAATGCATTGGTACACTGCTAATAGTGAAGAACTGCACTCCAATAAAAATACAGTGTTGAAACAATAGAACAATAATTTATCCAGCGTAGTGTCTCATGGGGATTATAGTTGAATATGTTTGTTTCTCATTTTGAGCACATTCACTGAAATTTGCAAATGCAGATTAGCAAATGGTTACAACAAACTAGGAACATCTATGTCATATGCACTTAATCATGGATTGCTATGTGAGCAGAGATTGTGCATGGGCATACATCAAAGCTGATATCTATCTATGTTGTAATGTATTCCTCCACATGACCATATCCAATACATGGTACTTATTATTCCATTAGTACCCAAACCACAAACCCTTTCCAATATCCATCTGTGAAGATGCAAATAGCTGCATACTTTGTTTTATTAAGGATCTGCCATTAGGGGGTCACTGGTTAAAAGTCTGAAGATCATTAGAGAGATTTTTAAAAAAATAAACAAACAGCTGTTGTCATATATCTTGAAGAGTTTCTGTTGTACCGATGCAATTTTTATCTGTGTGATGATGTTGTCATGGGAACATATGCACAAGGGAATTAAATGATGTCAGGAAAAGTGTAAATGATGCAAACACACCTCATTTGAAATGTTAATTGCCACCCCTCTTACTACTCCAAAGAACAGTTCAATTTGATTTTATTTCAGATGTAGGGAAAAATACGACACTTTTGTCTAACAATAAGTAGCTTACATTGTTGTACCAAAGTGAGTATGAGTCAGTGAGTTAATCTGCATTGGCAGCATTTGCACTGGGGACCATCTGCAGCCCTGCTTGTCTGAGCATCAGTAATATTCCTCTGTGAATATCTCATCTTGATGGTCAGGGGAGGCAGGCAGCCTCTTTAAAGAGTTCCATAAATGCTTATAATTGCTGCATTAAACTTCAGTTTATTATTTTCTCCAGGTGCAGGTATGCGGATGATATGAAACCCCACTGCATTTACATACAAATTGAAGATTTTTTTATTAATCAGCCCAGTAACAGGAATCAAACAGCAACACTCCATCAGGTCCTTAAATACATTTGGTGACATTTTTACCATGCATTAGCATGATAGGGCAAGCAGAATATAATGTACCAATGATTGCTTTTCCATTGAAAGCACAAACGGTTTCATTTTTCCTGTCATCTCAAATAAGTGTTAAAGAGGGTTTGGAGGCTATTGTGTACGTTCCGTATGCTAGGGACTTACAAACACTGATGGCCACATTAAATAACCATTAGTGGCTTGGCTTAGATCATTGCAACATCCCTCCTCTTCAGAATTTATTCTTTGATTTAAAGTGAAAGCAATCTGTGACTGCTTTCATAAAGTCCTTCGGCTCCCTCCATCTTTTTTTTTCCTCAAACAAAATGCATTACAACAGTAATTTTATGACTGTTAAGATAACTGCCGTTAACAAGCACTTAATTAAAATGTACAATAAATAGCAGGCTGCAGTCTTATCTCCTCTCATGAGCTCCCAGCAGCCTGAGACTCCAATGCACAGCCCTGCTGTTCCTCGGCTTGTTTGCAGATTAATTGCTTTTCTGTCTGGCAAAAGCTGCTTCTCCTTCAGCCAGATCGTAAATGACCAGATAGGGACTTTATCAATCAAGCTACTACTTTCTGTGATCACTTCCATTCAACACCTTCTGAATTTCGCATTGAGAGGAACAGAAGTTATAGAGATAGGATTTAACATCTTAGTTTTTGTGTGCTTGGAATTTACGATAGTGCTGTCACCGTTTGACACTGTTAATCTTTATGTACAATACCCTTGGAGCAAGGCTGGTTTTGTTCCTTAGCTGGAACTATCCCTTGTAAAAATTGTGAAGAATATGTACAGAACACAACAGAGATGCTCTCTGTACGGCAAGGTTACATCTCTCATAATCTGTATGCATTTCCTGATGCGGTTCAGCATTTCTGTCACCTTGGATTCTGACCAAGTTAGCAGTTTACAGTTCTATTAATTGAGAACTTGTTTTATTGTGATTACTTATTTGTAGGGGGGCAGTAGTCTGGAGACCTCAGCCATGGATAAGGTTGCCTGGTTGGTAGGTGCTTAATGTGCCTTCAATGAAAACCTATTTATGCTCAAAGCAAGTTTTGTAAAATCAGAAGTTAGTTTCCCTATTTAGACTTTGCTTACCAACAAAACCCTAGCGCATATAGATTTTGGGAAACGCAGCTGTTTGCAGATGAATTGTGATTTCTGAATTTAATAAGATGATCTCAACAAGTCTAATCACAGTAGAAATGCTATTCTTCCCATAAAAAGGCTTTAGAGGACAACTGCTCCTGCTACTTGCAGAATACACAGGAGTTACAAATGTAAATATGATACCAGAGTGCCAATGTACTGTAGCTCACTGTTGAAATGCAATCCTTGAACTGCTGTAGGTATGTTGTTTTCTTGCTACCTGCTCGGAATATAAAAAAATCTCTAATTTAGCAGGTTTATCTCACATGCTGAGCAAAGGGAATGGCTTCCATTTGGAGTTCTAAACACACACCGTATAGTAACTTCGAAAATACACTACATTAACTTAAGGCTCGCTTCTGAATACACATGACGCTGCAGTGTGAAACAATTTGTGTAGCTGCTTCAGTGTCACCATTAAGGTCAGTATCCTTAAACTAAACCAAAATACCTGCCCGCCGCCTTGCACACTATTCTCTGAATTCAGCAACCCTGTGAACATGTTTTGTTATTGTTCATTTTTTTTTTCCTCTCTTCCTGCCAGTCAGAGAGGCAAGGGACTTTCCTCATGGAAAAACTTAGGTCTAGGAGAGCCAAAATGCAGGAGTTCCCTGACAGTAGTGTGTAGATTTATGTTAGCAGCCTCTAAGGACATTTGGAGCGCCTTTGCAATGGGTCTTTTACCGTCTGCACGTGTATCAGTGGAAGAAAAAACCCCAAAGCAATGAGAGTGTTCTTGAGGCACAGGAATGAAGAAGCTGCTGATAAAGAGTTGCTATAAAGCTGCTAAAGGAGAAAATACTCAACCATTTGAAATCCTCCAAGCTATTTGTCATGGTCACTACACTGCTTCCACTTAAATAAACAAACAAACAAGCACAAAAGATAAAGACAAGAAATAATCAGTGAGCATATCAGCAAGAAGAGAACGCAGCCCTGTGAAGATAGTAAAATTACATACATAGGTCAAACCAATTTGCACTGTAATCCTACGGCAGCTGAATGGCCCCAGTGTAATATGTATGCACGGACATTTGCAGCTCTAATGTGGTTATGACAAAGAAATGTTATTATCAAGGTGCTTATGTGCACTAGGGTCAGAGCAGCATTTACATCTCATACCTGTAACCATTAGGTGAGCAAACAGATTCACAGAACACTCCTTTGCAAGAGGAAGATACACAATAAACTACCATGTTCCTGTATTTCTATATTTTTCTTGTTTAATCAGGGTTTATTCTTAAACTACACCTTGCAGTTACATCGTGTTTTCCCATGGCACCTGTATATTTGAAATTCTGAGTTCTTACCAGTTCTGCCTCTGCTTTTATGCGTCAGTAAAGATGGGATGTTTTTCTTTTGGACACCTGATGTCTTGAAAGAAAATTTCTGCTTAAAGTTCAGCTGGCACTTGATTTTGTTGAGTTGGCATTTATGTCCTACGCTAGTAATGGGCTGAACTTTCTTGATGAGATCTTTTTCATTTCAGACTCTTTTCAGAAAATTTGCTCAAATGTTTGGTACCTTTCTCTCTCCTAATGATGTGTCATTTGTGAAAGCTTTGTCCTGAAAAATGATATGACTCAATATAGACTGAATTTTTTCAGATAATTTCCAACATGCTCGGATACTGGCTCAAAAAACGGTTGCATAAGCCAGATTTCTATGCAGTTTGCTACAGGTGTCTTTGCATGTAGGAGAGAAGAATGTTAGAGACTAATGGGGCAGGCCCACTAACAGAGTACAGCAAGGGTTAGTTAATCCAGATCATCTCACTCCACTTGCTATAGCATGTGTGTTTTAATTTTTTATTACTTAAGAATTTATTTTGAAATGCTCTTTTAAAAAGGTCATATTTCAATCAGTACCTACATTAATTCAACCTTGTAAAATTTACTTCACCCACTCGGCTGGGTGGAGCAACTTTTTTATGGATGAGCAGATGTTATAGCTGAGCTGTCAATTTTTATATTACCTCATTAATTTATTAATGAGAAATGTTTTAATTCCAAACACTCCCCTGTGAACAAGTGGCAAAATTCCTGGGTTCTGTGACACCCTGGAAATTCGGTAATATCTACTTCACATTCTGAAATGGAGACATTCTCAAATCTGACATAAGCAAATGTTGTATGTACTGAATGTTGTTGTATTTTGACATGGCATTCAACATGATGGTCTTGGCTAGTTCAGCTGAATCTTCATGTGCAAATCAGTGTAACTCCATATAAGTCAGTGAAACAACTCAGCAGATGAGATGTTCTTTTCTCTTGCAGTATTCTCATTTTAGCCCTAGTAATGATCTTTATTCTTTCTGCCTCTATCATTGCATAGCACGCGTACAATCCTAAGGTACAGAGACTTCTAGTTACTCTAATTTGTTTGACAAAGTCCCGTGGATTTTTTTTTAAATTATTATTAATTTACTTAATATATTAATTCTGAGTTCATGGAAATACCTCAGCGGTTATGGTAGGGAATGCTGGAGGACTGGGCACTCAAGAGAAGAACTAATGAGAATTTTGAAACTTGAGGGAGGCAAAACAATTTCGGACTGTGGCATCAGCACGTTGACGAAATACTTCTGCTACTTGGAGAAGTAGGTGTTGGGAAATACTGGGTATTCTTTAGGTTTTGTAGTTATCAGTGAACATGTCTTCATGTAATAAGTGTGCATTTTGAAGATGACTTTCACAGTTAAAATAGCTGATGGTATTTTCTTTTTCTAAAATTATTTTTTTGAAAGCTCACATCTTGGATTAGAGTTGTGCTGCAAGTGGCCAGCTCTGGGATTGGTTTTGTTGTAGAGCAATGCGCAAACATGTTATGTAGCACAGTTGTTGGGGAAACTTGGATGCATAGCGTACTTGGTATGGTGATGACAGCTTTTTTAGCTCTACAAGGACAAAGCTACATACTGCACAACCTCCAAGTATGTATTCAGGGCCCTACTCAGCACTGCTGATGGCATTGTGGAAAACCAAAAATACCTTTCTTAATGCAGCCAGTGTTGAGAACTTCATTTCCTTAAAAAGAAATCTGGAAGACTTCCCAGATTATATATGTGTGCCTCTAACTTCAGAGGGTATGACTGTACTAAGAGACTATGAGTAAAATTAATGGTAGAGGGCTTTCTTGTTCTCTTGCAATATTCTCATTTTAGCACTCATAGTCATCTTGGTTCTTTCTCTCGCTGTCATCGCATAACAGCGGTACAAACCCTGAGGGAAAATAAACATGTACATTGATTCCTAGTTGGCTCAAGATCATGTAATTTGGGCTTGATGAACAACAAATTATGAACTTGGGCAGCCTAATTCGAACTGAATTCTCATTGAGTACAGAAACTAACAAGAATATTTTAATTCACTTAACTACACACTTATCTCACATTTTAAATGATTTTTATCTTAATAGATTTTGTGAGAATCAGACACAGACAACCATGAAGGACCATTTTAGTGACATTTGTAACACAGTTGTATGCAGGAAACATTTTAAAGCTCTGCTAGGCAATCTGTTCTACAAAGGCTGGACCAGAAGAGATGTCTTATTCAGAAAATGTTGTTTTTATTGCTTGCGAGGTGAATTTAAGATGCTTCATCAATCCCTTATTGCTGGTGGTTTAACAGACATAAATCAATTATGCTGTACTTTTCAGAGGATGTTTTTCATAAAGCATTTAAGCATGTTACTTGCTTTGCTGAGTTAAGGTAAAAGTTGAATTTAGGCTGGAAACCTGGTTTCCAGACATTTTCCAATTTTGGTGATAATGAGTCTTTATAATGGAACCAATCCCATTCCCCTCAAAATGAGCAATGCTGAACTTTGGGGTGATCAAAATGTGCATCCTTTTCTGATTTGGTGGGTTGAAGAGTACTTGCAGAGTACTGATTTATTA
Organism: Steatornis caripensis; assembly: GCA_013398225.1. Lineage (NCBI taxonomy): Eukaryota > Metazoa > Chordata > Aves > Caprimulgiformes > Steatornithidae > Steatornis > Steatornis caripensis. The sequence goes on along the minus strand of VZSC01013351.1, from coordinate 409,301 downwards.
AAGATTTTAGTATTTCATTAGATCTTTGGGTGCTTTTTCCCCTACTAGAAATCTTCATTGCGGTTTACATTTAGGATCAATTCAAATTAATTATTGCAAGAGGTTTTTCTCTTCTCCATNTTATGCTGTACTTTTCAGAGGATGTTTTTCATAAAGCATTTAAGCATGTTACTTGCTTTGCTGAGTTAAGGTAAAAGTTGAATTTAGGCTGGAAACCTGGTTTCCAGACATTTTCCAATTTTGGTGATAATGAGTCTTTATAATGGAACCAATCCCATTCCCCTCAAAATGAGCAATGCTGAACTTTGGGGTGATCAAAATGTGCATCCTTTTCTGATTTGGTGGGTTGAAGAGTACTTGCAGAGTACTGATTTATTAAAGATTTTAGTATTTCATTAGATCTTTGGGTGCTTTTTCCCCTACTAGAAATCTTCATTGCGGTTTACATTTAGGATCAATTCAAATTAATTATTGCAAGAGGTTTTGCTCTTCTCCATGACTTATTTCTGCCCTCTGGCTGATCAGTGGTCCACGGTCAGCACTTGGATCTCCAAGAGGACTAAAACATGTAGAACACTTTGATAGTTAGGGAGGTCAAATGGAAGAGTTTGGAAGGAGTGTTTTAACTTGCAGGAGAGCGTTTCATTCCCATTTACATTCAGGTTCTTTAAACAATTGTCACCCACTTTGAAAAAAAGACACATTTCAAGCCTGTTTTGTGCGACTGGTCTCTAGTGAGCAGCAATCAAACAGGAATCACTTCTCAAAACATCTCTCCTGAATATTAGCTTCACTTTCAGTTCTTCTCTCTCTCCTGTGTCTGTTTCAGAAGTCTGAGATGCTAGTAATAGAAGCCTTACGAGAAGCAAGAAGTCCTGTAAAGGTGACACTTGTAACAGCTTCCACTGATACAGACTGTCGCAAAGAGGCATGATTTCCAGATGACAGATACTTAATCATCTTCTATGGTAAAGAGGGGGAAGCATTAGCTTTCTTCTCACACCGAACTTTTTGGAGTAGACATGCATCCAACCCACGAGTTCAGACCTAGAATTCAGGATTTGAGGGAAAGGTTTGAATTGAGACCTGAATTTTGCTAAGCCTTCCTGCTTTTAGATTTGATTGCAATAGGATCTGCTGCTGGTGTTTCCAATCTGGCAGATTTTTCAGGCACATGTGTTAGATGCAGGCACTGACTTTTAGACCCAGGTGAATTTTGGTCTGAGTAATCAAAGTGATTCACTCCCTCCCATCCCTACAGGTGCTGTGGAGATGAGTGGGCTCCCACTCACAAGAGAGCAAGATCAGGAGGGTTTTCTTTCGTGTCTTTTTGCCATAACAAATACTATCTGATCTTGTGCACTTTGATCCTGAAAGTGTTAAGCCGAAGCTCATGTGTTTGCTGTGGACATGTGTAGGTGGGATGTAGTAATAAATTGGTATTAGATGATGATGTTTTTGCTGTACATTTGTTTTGGCAGAGAAACGGTAGTTGTAGTGGTGTTAAGCTGTGTGATGTGATATTGTGGGAAATTTAAGTTCTGTTAAGGCAGCCTGAGGATTACGGTGGGTATTAGTATTAACCAATTACAAAAAAAATCTTGACAAATTAAATGTCAACCCCTACCCAGTTGTGGCTGTTGAAATTCAGATCCGTATGCAAGATTGGCATCTTGGGTGTATCTTTGCTATGCTGAAACACAGTGGCAAAAAGCAAAGATATTCTCCTCTGTCTCAGCTAGCAGTTAATCGAGCTGTGTGTCTCAAATATCTCAGTGATCAGGAGTTCTTAACTGCTCACATTTTTCATTCCTCCCATCACCTGAGAAGGCTTGTCTCTTGTTAAACCAAGCAGTAGTGACTTCCCAGTAAAACAAGATGAAACAAAGTAAACCCTTTTTCCTGTTCTGTGAAGTCTGTTTAATTTTAATTCTGTTGCAAAATAGTTTTTCTAGCTCAGTTATGAATGGAAAAACTGGTGTCACTTTGTACAGCATTTCAGTGCCGAGCTCTTAAAAGCAGTGCAATTGGAAATGGTAAAGACCTGGGAGGTCACCTAATACTGGCTATTCCCAAGCAGGATTTTTCCCTAGTGCGTGTGTATATATATTCCCTAGAGTTTTACCAAGTCTTGTTCTTTAAAAGTCTCTATTAGCAGGGCTCTACTTGTTTCTCTTTGGAAATTATTGCCCATGGAAAAGGTTTCATGGGAAATTTTTCCTATTACATGATAATTCAAATCACCAAATTCAGTTCCTAGTGCAGAGATCCTTGGTGAAAAGTTTTGCTCCCTTACACAAACTCTTGTCTACTGCTGATCACATTTCATCTTTCTGAACACTGTTGCAGCTGTTGGTATGTCTGATGCACCACTTTTTTTCTTAGTGGGCCTGATGAGAAGTCACTTGATTTTAGCATCCCTTTTCCTTGATCACCATGCTGCTTGGAGTAGAGCAGAAATAACCACTGCTTTTTAGATTCACTATGATAAGTGACTTGTGTCTGCTTCCAGCAACAAGCCAAGGGCCCAGGCTGCCTGCGAACATGGATGAAGGAGGGGCAGGTGCACATTTGGCTTCAGAGGAGCAGTGTCCGGCCCTGAGCAGTCATGGCAGGAGAGTGGTGCCTCCCCCTTTCACTTGCATTTGTTTTTTCTGCTGATCATTTATTTTTGTTCTAACATCAGTTGTCCTACTGAGAATCCAGGGCCAAGTCCTGGACTGAGTATTAGAAGAAGCAGGTTTTGTAGTTCATCGGGATTCAGTGTTCAGAAATATCTCCCATGTGAAAGAAGCAGCTCAGTAAGAGTACAATGAAGAGAGGCAAGAGGCTAGAGGAACTTAGAAGCAGATCTGCAGGCTAAGCATTTGGCAGTTGGTTCGTATCAGCATTTCTTTGACATGAATTTGAACTACTAAATTCCTGGGTTCTGTTCTGTTTGTAGTTGGCATGAGTATAGAGAAGCATAAATGAAGCCAGTGGACTTATGCTGAGTTTAGATTAATGTTAAACATCTTGGGTAGTGGCATCTATTTAATGAATTTATTACAGGATTCCTTTGTGAAAAGAAATCCAGTGATTTCTCCTAGACAAAGGAAAAGTTATTCCATTGTACTCTCGTTCTGATAATGTTATCCCTCTCTCTTTTCTCTCTCTCATTTATATTCTAAAAACTTCTGTAACCCCTATTGTGTTCTTCAAAGATGTAGCCAGATTTCCAAATTTGTAGAGATTTATTATCCGCTTTATTATCCAGCCACCATCACAGGGCAGCTCCTCTGGGCTGGGCTGTGGCACATTGGATCAGAGACACTGGCTGCATGTGATGTTCTGGGTGTGGAAACTGAGAAAGCATCTTATGCTGAAGGGGAGCAATGGGAGATTTCAGTAAAGAGAATGGAGTTCCCATTGTGGAAATGACTATGTGCTCTACCTCTGGTCAAAAGTGCCATTAAATCTTTAGTGCTCAAGAGGATCTTCAATGATGTGTTAAATTCAAAAGTTTCTACATCTAGAACTTCTGGTATAAAATTTGTTAGAACTGAGTTGTTTTTGTTCTGCATTGTAAAAAAAATTGCAAACTGTTTTCTATAGAATGACACAGAAGCTGTGGATCCCTTAATCTGTTGCTTAAACACCAACATTTTTACAAACTTGTTTAGCAGGCTTTTTTTGGTACATCTACCCAGAAAGTCTTCCCTAGAGAGGGCTTCTCCCACTGTCTGAGGTGAGTTTGTCAAATGCTGCCCAGGGGCTCGTTCTTCTTGTTTTTTTGTATTTGTATGGCCTGTACAAATACAGCGGATTCATATTCTGCAAAATCAAAGAATAATAATTACAGACAAAGACCCTGAATCTGTAAATCTGTTTCCTGTTTCAAAAGCAGATTTTTGAGGAATTGCTGTCTAGTGGCTCCTGTTGATGTTGCCTGGCTTGTGAGTACTCAGGGTTATGACTAGAGAGGAGCTGTACTTCTGTCCCTACCCTCGTCTCAGTATCTTCTTTCAGGTATCAGATGTACATTCACCCTTGCAAATGGGTTTCCGTTCATGCCGGATCAGGTCCTGGCCTGTCTGCTTGAGTTCACTCTGCCAGAAGTTTTCTTCAAGAGTCTGTCACCAGCAGTCCATGGCGACCAGACATCCATCCATTCTAAAGTCCATTTTGCCTTTGATTCAACAGAAGCTGAACATCAAATGCTTCATGCATGTCTTGTTTTTGCTGACTGGCCACTTCTGCCTCTATGGTGATCTAGGCAGGCCTTTGCTGAACTCTTAGGGTGTCGCAGGTCTCAGACCACTGCTTCTCAAAGAAGAGTTCCTCTTGCTGAAGGGATGCTTTCTTAATAAGCTGTTGGGTTCCTTTCTCTCACTCTGCAGAGAAGTGAGTTATCTTGCCTCATTTATGTGCTGGCCTTAACAGCCCCCTGGCAGCCCTTTCACTGACACACCAAGACTGGGGCTACAGGCACGCCCAGCCATGGGACAGGGTGCCATCATCCTCCGTGCCGGTGTGCTGGCCGGCTGAGCCTGGCTCCATAAATTGTGAACGTCTGACAACCGCTCCCACAGGGAAGGTACCAGGGCTGAAGACTTGTGCTGGCCTTGTTCTGTTCATTTTTACAGATACCTCTCATTTAAGGTTAAACCCAAACAGTAAATACCCCAATACCCATGCCAATATTCAATATTCTTTAATAGCCCAGGGACAAAGCCAAGGCATTATAATGAGCACTTCTGAAAAAACAGACCCAGGGCATCTTGAGCCCTCTGCTCCCAAATCAGTAGTTGTTTCTGAAAAATCAGCTGAGCATTTCCAGCTTCTTTTTAACCTTGCTGAGTGTTAAATATTAGTCTCTCTCCAAGACAGGCTGTCAGAGGTAGACAAGTAGCTTTGTATAGCCATCTCCTCAGGAAGCAATCACCATACCTTTGAAAAACTCCTTGGCAAAGTGTGTGTTAGCATTAAGTGCTGGCCATTTTAGAAGATGTTGTCAAGAAGAGCATAGGACCGAATTCCACACTGGGGATTTAGAACGTTCTGCAGGAGGCCAAAGGGAGAAAAGACAGCAAAGCAAGGGAGGAATGACAGTCAATTAGGTGCAGAAGGAAGAGCAGTTGGTGATAACTGAAAATAGCACAGGCCCCACTCGTGAAGGTAATTGTGACAAGACATAGCTTATTTTGTATGCCAGAATGATCTGTCTAAAGCAGCTATGCATGAGCATCACTAAAAGACCCACTCTAAGTCTTCATCTGATCCCTTGGTCCATGTGCCTATAATTAAAGGCAGAAGTGAGGCCTGTGATGCTGTGTGGAGCACAGCCTGGTGTGCTAAGTCTTTGTCCTGTATCTTTGAAGGTGAATAGGGTGATACTGTTCCTGTAATTTGTAATCTATAGTTTGGATTAAGAATAATTCACTTTCTAACAGTTTACTATTTTGAAAACAACAACAACAATCACTAAACATTGAAGAGCTTCAGATTACAAGATTCTGCAGAAGAGCTTTGGCTGGCTGGTGTTCTACAGACTAATACAGCTTTCCTTGTGGATTTAAAAAAAAACCACCTCTAAGGCAAAGGACATGAAATGACCAAGGTTTTCCATGTAGTTGCTCTTCCCTTGTGCTAGGTCTCATATGTAAAGATCATCAGACCTAAGGTTGTTAATTGCTTCTCAATTAGCTTGAAATCCTCTGGAACCAAAGCTTCTCCTTTTCTAATGCTTAGCCTTTTTTTTTTTTTTAATCTCCTAGCACTATAAGAAGTGCAGGCTTGGGGCTTTATTCAAAGTTAAACTAAAATCCCATCTCCTAGTTGGGGGCTGCACTCTGTGCATGAGCTGTCTCGTTGCATGTACATCTTTGAAACATAATGTGAGCGGATGCCTGGAACCCGCTGCGTATCTGTAACTGTATACAGTGATGTGGGCTGTATCATGTGTCCGAGCTGGTATTTCAGCCTCCTCTTAATGTCTGAAGAGTTTTAATTGGACAAAAGGCCAATTTCAAGTTTGACAATTTCAGTTTACTGGAATCCGTGCCGAACACAGAGCAAACAGCATAGTGGGGTTTGCGTCTGCATGTATTCAGCAAAGGGCAACATACTTTCACAGGTTAAAAATGGACATTTTCCACATCCTCACATACAAAATAGGTAAAATGTGTGAGCTAACCTTGAACCTCTTCAGCTTGTCTTCTGTTTCTGTGTTGAGGCTCTGCTCCTCTGAAGTGTAGAGGAAGAGCTGTCCATGTTAATGAAGCCTTCCAGGACATTGGCATGGTGTGGGCTGATGCAGGTACATTTTCATTTAAAGCAGGAGTCTCTCTCTCAATGTGTTAAAACTGCACCTCGTCCTGTGTTCTCACTCAGATGAAGAAACCAAAGTTCAGCTGGCACCGGACTCTGCTATTTTGGCTGATAAGGTTTAGTGTAAACAAATGCAGGTCTGTGAATTATCTGGCATGAGGATCAGTTAGGGGTGCTGGCTTCCTATAGCCTTAACCTAGTTGGCCTAAATGATTTATAAACTGGCAACATGATAAATGTTGTTTTAAGTGGACAAATCACATGGAAGAGGTGTAACTTTCTGTCAGTATGTAACATGACCACTTCTCTTAGGGGAAGAATAACAATCACAAAGAGCAGTAAGGGTAACAGGATCACAAGTAGGCATATTCCTTCTCTACAGCATAAATCATTAGAAGGGCACTTCTTCCTTTCCTCTTTGCTTGTCCTTCTTTGTCCTTTTTCACTTTGGTGCTATTTTCTAGCACTTCCATATCATTTTGGAAAGCTAAACTCTCCACTTGATTTGTGCTGCAGTTTCTTCATAAATCTATGAAGCTTGTCTCCATCAAGCTGTATTTTCCATTAAAATATGGATCCCAGGTGATTTCCAATACTATGAAAAACATGTAGCCATAAGTCTTTCACTGATTGTTTATTATCTGTTTAGGTGCTCCTGAGGATTTTGACAGCTAGGACTTGTATCATATGTAATGTAATAAAAGTGGATGTCTTCAGCGTAACAGGGATAGCTGGCCTCTCATTTCTGTCTGCCAGGGCTGTATTTGTTTTCTGTGTGTGGTTTTGTTTGTTGGGTTTTTTTAACATGAAACTTCGACTCTACTCCAAATCAGATCAGTTTAAACTTTGTGTTTTCTTTGGTATACAGCTGAACAAAAAACCCAAAAGAAAATCCAAACAAAACACAACAGCAGCTTTCCTGTTATAAACAGCACAGGAAGCAGTGACAACAAAGCTAGTATTTACTCTGGTGAAGGAGTAGATTTACTTCAGCTGGTCTCCAGCACGGACACACTGTTCTGTCTGTGACTGTAAGAAATGCAGCAGGACATTCTGTATGTCCGTCTTGGATGTGTGTAACAAGCATGTTGTGGGATGCAATATATAAAACTGCTCATGGTAGCTGCAAGAGTTTAATGCTTTAAGCTACTGGATTGTGGTGAAGTTTGTGAAAACTGAAAGGAATTGGTTAATAATGTCTATCTGTAGGCAAAAGTGCAGCTCTCTTGCAGGCAAAGTTCCCTCTGGCCTTAAAGGGAACTTTGCATTAGGATTACAGGATCGGCTCGTGTGTAAGCACTGATTATCTGGTAGTACACAGTAAGACTGGGCAAGGAATAAAACCTCACTTAAACTCAAGCTGCATACTGTGAGTTCAGTTTGTCAAGTCTGTGTATGCCACCTGTATTACCAGAAGAGATGTTGCATTTTCCTGGCCTCTGTGGTGGCATGTGCTGTGCATTGCAAGAAAAACCATAGGCAGCCTGGCAGGGGGCTCTGAAAGACTTTTGTTTAGGAAAGTTTGACAGGCATGGCCCCATCACAGAGGGAGTGGAAAGAGGGAGACTGTCTTGTAGGTGGGCCTAGGAGATGAGAAGCAGGCTAGCATGTATTTGCTGACTGTGTGGTTAGTATTAAGGCCAGTCTTGTGTGTTGCCTCATCATTTCCCTGTCAGTGGAATAAGGAAGTATTTATTATTATAAACCAGTGCAGGACTTGGAAGGAAAATAACTAATAATTATTAGCAAGATTTGTAATTTAAAGATTGGCTTTATAACAAGCAAGCAGAATGATTTACTACGGTCAGGAAAACTACCCAGCTCGGATTCCAGTACCTTTATAATCTGGAATGTCCTCTCCATGCCCTGCGAAGAGCTGTGCTTCCCAATGGTATTCATGCAGTGGTTAAGTAGATTTGATATAACCTTGGGTTTGCATTTTATCTTCTCCAATTGGACCTCAGAACGGGTTGTCCAATGAGAAACTACTGTTTCCTAAATGCTTGGTAAAGCACTTAATTGTGAAAATAACTAGTTTACCTCACAACATCAATTTGAAAAATTACTCATTAATTTTTGAGGTGTAGCCGCCTTCCCTGGAGGACAGAACTACTGATCTCATCTGTACCTAGAACCTTGGCTTTGTGTGCTAGCAGGCGTGTCTGATCTGCAAATCAAATTTGGCTTACTGTCTCCGTTTCTTTATAAACACTCTTGACTGTACCTTTGGCAGAACACATGATAATTAAACAGTTGCGGCTTATACTATGCAGGCTGAACAGAGCTGGCAGGGAAGACTTTAGATGACTAGCATGCCACATGGAAATATTATGTTTCCCTCTACTTTCCAGTGGCGTCGACTAGCAAATTCAAGTTGAAACTCTCAAAGAGCTGTGTGAGGTTAAAATATTTGGGATTTGGGTTTCTTTCTTATTATTTGCTTAATATATCATTATTTAAGCCTAAATTATCTATGCAGCTGGTAGACAGATAAGTCAACTTAAATGGAGCACGGGGATTTGAAGGAGCTGAGATCTACAGAACCACTACCTGAGAAATGCCTTCTTTACCTACAAGAGTTTTAAACCATCCAGATCTTTTTTAAATATACTAAATATATGGAATGGTTCAAATCCTCCAGAGGCAGTTAACAGCAGAGTTCCACCAATGCAAACCCCATCGATAGATGTGCTAGACGCATTTTTCACTGTTTGAGATTATGCTTGGTCAAAACTGAAATAACTTCAACTGCTGCAAACTGATTTTTTTAGTAGGTTTTTTTAATATGTTTTTTTTTCAAAACAAAATTTTGTTGGATCTTTGTTTCCACTGGATGCTGGCCATCACTAGCTAAGTAATTCCACATGGAGACCTCTCATTTCTTATCTTCTATATTGCTTTTAGTCTATAGAATTGCCATTCTCTACTCTCAGTCTTGACTGACTGACTGATTTCATCTTCTGAGACTCAGCCCTCCTTTGGTCCGCAACATCCAAGGAATGTTCCAACGCACACCAGGGAAATTGAACCGGGATGTCCTGAGATTTCCTGAAGCCGCACATAAAGTGTACAAAGGTTCTTCATTCCAGTAGTTGATTGGCTTCCAAATTTACTCCCAATGTGTTCTTTCATCCTTAGTTTATAATTTTAGTACTGATTCACTCCTGAAATGAAAACCTTTTAAAGACCAAAGGCTGATGCAGATAAAACCCTCTGGGTTATGATCCGTTCATTTAGAGCCAAATGGCCCGCTTGTTAATGTCATTTGCCTTATGACCAATTACTAGGCATCTCCTTATTAAGCAGAAAATCACTTTTGCCCGGTGTTGTAAACTAGCTTAATAGCACTTCACCTTCTTATGCATCATAGCAGTTGGAAAAAGAAAATTGGGAATGTAGGGTTCATTTACTGGCCATTTCAGCATTTGAGCAAGCTCTTTTATTCTATTTTTAAATGAAAGTGGATAGTCAGAATATTTGCCTTACCTTAATAGGAACGTTAAAACTGGAAGATATCAGAGCTTTAGCTCTGACACTCTGAAAGGATGTTATTCCTAAATGTCTTGATGCTGTTGTTTTTGGGGTTACAAGACTGAACCCGCCAGCTTGGGAGAAAGAAAAAGCTTTAATTCACCGGTTGTCTGTCTTAGCCTGACCCTGCCTTCCAAGCCAGGCCTTTCAAGCTCTGTTTCCATCCTCCTCAGTGCACCAGTCTTTCCTAGCTGGCTATAGGATTCTTGTAGTCCCTGAATGACTACACGGGTTTGACTACAACCTGCTTCATCCAACTTTGAGCATCCATGTTTCACCATTCTTTTTCAAATAAGGTCCAGTGGTTATATGGCCTGTGCTGTTCCTCTTGGCTGTTCTGGGAAATTGTCATTCTCGGCTTGCCTGACCCCAGATCATTTATTCCCCTTTTACCCTTGACAGAGAAGGATAATTGCTCTATACTTTGAGTGTTTGCATGGAGCATTCAGTACATATTTACTGAATATACATATTCACAAATTTACCCAACAGCCTTTTTTTCCTAGTTGAGCAAACTGTGTACATTTAGCCTCCTGCCCTAGAATATGTTCTTCATGCCCCTGAAGTTCCTAATCTCCTCTTTCTGTGCCTGTTTCAGTTTGAATTTGCCTTAATTCTGATACCCTAGGTGAGTCATTCAATACCCAGCGCTCTAGGTCCACGTGGTACAGAAAATTGCCCCGCGTTCCTGGGGCTGACATGCCTTGACTCGTGTTCTATAATTGTGTTTCACTTTTTTATGGCCACATCACCAAGCTTGCTTGCCATCTTGTGAATGACATATGTGCCCAGGTCATCCACTGTCGCTGCCAGCTGAGATGTTCGCACTTCACTGCAAAGTTGTTACTATTATTAGTCCCTAAAAGCATTCACTTTTTACGCTGTTATTTCTTACCGGTATTTCCAAATGTCCAGTTCATCCCTTTGTTCTTACGGAAGATGCCCAGCCTTCGCTGTGTACTGATAAAGCCTCCCTTGGGCTGAAGCAGAGTTACACACTCACCTTTGTAGTTTGTATTTAGAAGAATAGATCCCTTACCTCCAGTGTGATTGTGGTCTGCAGTAAGATAGCAAGTGTGTGGTCAGGGGATGTACCAAGAAGATCTATCTCTATAGCTGGTTACGAGCATGAACACGGTTACTTCCAGATACTCGTGGACCTTTCCCAGTAGCAGGTTATAGCTAATATACTCTCACAGTGGCTTTAAAAGAATCCTATGCTCTGGAGTAATCTATCTGATGGATGAGTTTCAACTACTAAACCCTCCCTCCTGAGGCCAAATGCTTTAAAGTAAGATCAAGATCTGATGCACATCCTTATCCTAGGACTGTCAATAATGTCTTCAGAGCACGTCACCTCTTTTTCCTTTCAAATATAGTTTATTCTTTTACTGATGTTTCCAAGCCAGCCAGCAGTTAATATACAATATTGTGTAAATTGGGTGGAGCTGATTTAATTAATAAATAGCACAGAGTTTAGTTAAAGATTTACATTAGTATTGCCAGTGACAGCATGCACAAGTCATAACTAAGAGCCCTCCCCCCATGCGCACACACAAAACTGAAGAATTTGGTTATAAATTTCCTAAAGATTAAAGCTGAGGTTCTTTTTTTATGTGTCTTCTGACTCTGGAGCTTTCATGTTTCATGTTTTCTTCACTACTCAGAGGCCTAACAGAAACTTCTTTTGTTTAAATGTTTAAACTTACTTGGCTACAGGGCTTGCAACTTTTTAATGATGTTAAACAAACAAAATCCAGGAAAATGCAGTGAAAAATCATGAAATATTACCTTTTATCCTCCCTCCCCCCAAATGTGATCTTTGCATAGGTGGACCTGGAAAATATTTCTCTCTTTCTTCCATGACCAAAATTAGTTTCCCAGCTGGTGATGCTTCTGAGAAATGTGTGGAGTGCTGCACAGTAAGAAGTTGGCTTACTTGACACCAAAAATTTGAAATGTAGGTTTGATGCTGCGGAGGCGTTTGTGCGTGTGGACACGATCACCAACACACAGTTGGGACTCCAGAGTTGGATTTAATAAAGAAGATGAGGCCTGAATTGTAATGAAAATTGTAATTGATGCTGTGAATAATGCAGGGAACTTCAAGATTATTGGGCTGGTGTTTTAATCTTGTGTTTTGTTTTGCTTTTGAACACATTCATTTTCCAACTTGCGGTTTCCAAATGGCAACAACTGTCATTTCTCTCAGGCATAACTCAATTAAGGAAAGTCTCATGACACTTCGTATTTTTCGGTTTATATGTAGAAATTCCCTGTCAAGAATAATAACAGTTTCTGGTGTGAGTTCTTGGGTTTGCAAACTTGGAATGTGTTTTCTATGGGTCCTCATCATTTTTCACGCTAGGGTGAACATTCCTGGTTTGCTCTTTGAATATTTGGTAAAGCAAACACAAAAAAAGAGGTGAAAAGTTAATAAGTATAAAAATGGGAATGAATGTTAAAAGGAATTTCCAAGTATTTGCCCAGCACCGGCTCATGCACATCCTCTGCTTTTGCCTGAACAATTGGTCTTACTTTAAATATTCACATTTGAGCAGCTGGATTCATTACTGAACCAACTATCAAGAACCAAAGTATATGGCCTTTATCAAATTTAATAAACCTTTGAGGACTGCAGAAAGAATACGCTTGTCTTTAAAGATCAACCTGCTCAAATGAAAACTAAACAGAAACTTGGATGAAATTCTTGCTTGTAGATGCATTGTGAAAAACAGTTGTTTGGTGTTTTGCAATAGAAATTAGTAATTTTAACAAAACATTGTATTTCTTTTGATGGCCTACAATGTTAATTCTCTCTTTTTTTCTCTTTTGATGGAGATCAGAATCTGGCCTATATGTTGTAATATGGTAAGAGAAGTATACAAATACAAGCATGCCTAAATATGTGAATACAAGTCAGGCTATTAATTCAGAGAACCTTGCCGCATATATTAATGTTCTATGTTATGAGATTAAAGCTATAACAGAGTTATGTGAATTATAAACATCTCTTTAGCAAGTCATATATTAACCATAACAATTTTTAAAGGGTGGAGTGTAATTTATTGAACATTGTAAGAAAAAATAAGGTAAATGAGTTAGCTCAGGGGTGGGGCAGCAGCAAACTGCTTGTGGAGACTCTTACTCCCTGAGGTGATAGAGGTTAAATGCATTACAGAGCTTATAGGCTTGCTCCCTAGAGAGAAAGGGGGCCAGACGTTTCTAGCTGACATGTCAAGGACACCACACGTTTGCCCTCCTGACTAATGGTAAGATATCGAGCTGATAGCAAGGTTGCAGTGGCAATTTTCAGAGAGAAAAATGGAGCATGATAGGTGGCTCATAATTAGAGAGGAGGACAATATGCGGGGACAATCCTAGCATTTCTGAGGTCCACTAACTGAAGGCATAGTGAGTTTGAGACCGCTGATGCAAACTTGGAATATTATTAAAGCATTAATGGCCAAGAAGGCATTTTAGGTGAAGTTTCCACAAACAAGTACTCTCCAGCTTAACCTTTTTAAGGAAAGCTTGCATATCAGACTCAGGTCTGGTGCTGCACCATTGAAACCAGTGTGCTTCTAGCAACTGGTTATGTAGGTGGTTTTCTCTCATACTTTTCTACTCTAAATCACTAACCTTACTTGAGAGGTGGGACAGATATGTAGAAACAGGAGGGAGGTATGTGTCAGTGGACATGCGCATGAAAGAAGATGCCTAGGGAGTGGTGGGATTACTGTGTGAATGAAAGTTGTAAGGAGATCAGAGTGTAACGGGGAGAAAGAAAGGGAGGACTCGTTATAGGTGTGTGGAAGTGCAAGGAGGGAAGAGGAACAGGGAAGGAGCAACCGTAGTTGATCCCAGTGTCGTGACTCAAAACGAAAGTTATTTCACATTAAATTTAGGAACTCCAGTCTTTAAAGAAACACCGCTACTATCTAGAGAAACGGTGAGCCAAAGCTGTGATTCCTACTTGCAAAGCCACTTTACAGCAGCTATTTTAAGTCTCATCAGAAAGTGATTTGTTTCTTTTAATATCCTTCTAACATCATTCTTCACAGAATCCCAGATACAGAGGGGATTACATAGGTAAGCAGATACTCTCAGAATATGGAGCATGCTTTAGGAGAACGATTTTGCTTCTTTATGAAAAATCTGTTGAGAAGTCTTAGACATTGTCCTGAAGAGCTTGATGAGAAAATGAGGACATAATAGGTAACATGAGAAAAAGAAGATCGCCAGCACTGTTCTAGGGACCAGTATTTTCTGCTGCTCTGAGACAGACCTTCTAACGGAGGAGGTGAGAAAGTGAAGGTGGGAGTTTTACATGTTAGCTAGAACTGGTTTTGAGCTTAGCTGCTTGGTAGCAGAGATATGCAAAATGTTGCAACAGATCACACTGAAAGTTAGGTGGAAGGAAACACTCCGTTGATTTAGGTACACGACACTCACACTGCAACAAAAAGCATATACCTGCTGCTTTGCTGCCAGGCTCCCGCCTTTCCAGCTACCTCTCTCACCCAACAAGCCTCAGGAATGCACACTCCCTTAATCCTCTGCTGGGAGGTTTGGGGCTTGGTGGAAGAAAGGACCTTTAGCAGAAGGAGGGAGGGTTGTTTGGAGAATGAAATTCTGTAAACTCCAACCTCCAAGTGAACCTGCTGGGGCTGATTTGCTGCCAGCCCCGGGAACAAAACTGCAGCACTCAGTTCCTGAATCCCATCAGCTCCCACAGCCTGGAGGGTTCACACTGCCCTATCTGGCACCTCTTCCCGTGTCAGAACAAGGCATTGTGTGTGCGATTTCAACATGCTTCTGGTTTTGTTCTAACTGCCAAGAAACACTAGTTGTGTTATTATGAAATGATTGAGGAGTATTTGCTCATACAAATTATTTGTTTTAAGAGTTTAGTAATTAAATGTCAACACACAGTGTTGGTATCTGAAAAGCTCTCGGGTGAAAGCCCTGCTCTAACTTGAAACTGTAATACGCTGTTTCTCTTCTCTCAAAGCAGATTTGTTCAAAACACCCTTTGAGTAGAATGCATCTCGCTGTAACATGCACGGTCTTTGGCCTTCAAAGGCACCCTTGTACAAAGGGCGTGTTGCATTAATTTGTTCAGCCAATTTAGGGTGTGTGGCATTAATTTGTTTGGCCAATTTGTTTAGAATCTGGCAGAGCACAGGCACCCAGTGCAATGTCTGTGTATAATGCGTATGTCATCTCTACACCAGATCTCAAGAGGAAGAGATTTCCTGCATGATGCCTGGCCACACCTTGAGTCCATGCTCAGGAGAAAGACAGGTAGGAACTGAAGTGACAAGGTGCTTGTTGAGGGCGAGTATGAAAATGCTTTTTGTACTTTGAACAACTGATTTCCAAACACACTGCCTGAGCCGCAGGTGTAAGTTATGGTATGAGCGCCATTCGCTGCCGTCACTGACTCTGGTCACCAGGGACACAGCAGATAATAATCATACCCGCAGGAAGCCCTGCTTTCCCTCAATGGAAAGCCACACACAATTCAAAATTAAATTATGAACTTTTGGTGCAATGGTGTGTAGCTCACTGCAGATTGTTAATGCTGTGCCTGTTGAGCTTTTAATTTGCATGCAAATCATTGATTTTAATCCTATATAGTTTTGTATGATGCTTCTCTATTACTCTTTTTTCCCTGTAATGTTCAAGATGGATGGTAATGTACTTCCCACAATATTTCTTTGGAAGGACCATCTAGTTATAATTAATAATTACGAAAGTGACCAAAGTCTTATTTGAAAGTAAGCAACCATTGTTCAAAATGTGAGCATGCATGGACTTCAACGGGAGTTTCCAGACATCCAGTCTAGGCTCGACATTGAATTGTTGATGGAAATCTTTGTCTTAATTTTTAAAAATTTTTCCTAAACAGGTAACGAGGCCTGGGATTGGAGCTGATAGGAAAGACTGTAACATTTTCTGGTTTCCGTGAAAAATTATTTTTTGCAAAAGACTACAATACCAGCCAGCTTTCTTCAGAATTTAGGCTAAATGTCCTGAGACTTGTACTGTCATTCTGGGAACACATCTGTAGTCTGAGAAAGACAGGCAGTGAGGGCAGTGACGTCATGGCACAGCTTTTGCTTGACTTAAGTCAGATTTTTTACCACGAGTGTCCACACTGCTGAATTTAACAGAGTAGTTAAGTGCAAGAAAGGGTATCAGGCCTAGATGTGTATCCATCTAGACCTTCGTATACACATATGTATTGTGAGCTGCTGTCAAATAATGGAGTCGGCTGAGAATTTTGTGAAGTGGGTAAGGAGGTCCTTACACAGTACTTCAGGAAAATGGACAAATTCTCCAGGCTTGTCCACAGGGCACCGGGGAGTGAGGTCTCACTGGGATGCTGGAGACTGGAACTTGTGCTTTCTGCAGCATGTGTGAAACAGCGAAAAAAGCAGGTGTGCAGAAATGCTCCCATTTCTCACAATAAGACTGCACATTTCAGAGTGTGTTAAGGATACTAACAGATGACCTACAGTGAGCTATACACTATGCGATCTAAAGCCAAGGGCTTTATGTCAGGCTCAGAGATTTTGAATGGTAACATGCTTCTCAAAGAGTCTCAAAGTAATTAGCCTTTAGCTCCAAGTTGACACACTTACACTTTTAATATCAGGAATAAGGAAAAAGACTAAGGCTTCTAACCTCAAATCCATAGCAGCTTAGGCACTTTCACCTCACTGGTTTTGTTATGACAGCTCTTTGTTTGGCTGATAGTGAGTGGTGTTTTGACTAGAAGTGCTTTTGCTGCGTGCTTTGCTACTTTCCTGTAATAAGGGAGGACTTTGAGGTTATGCAGCAAGGTGCTAATTGACATTAACACTCAAGACAGGAAATGCTGACACAATTTAAAATTAACATCCTGTCAATATACTGCTGACCTGTGTTAAATGTGTGCTTCGTCAAACTTTCAGAATTAGTTTCTAATACAGAAACAGTCTAATGCTGGGAGTGTTGCTGGTCTTGAGAAAACTGAATGTAATACAGTGAGAAGTCACCCAACTGTTTTCCATTTCAGCTTACCTTTTCTCAAAGTTAAATTTACCTCAAAAGGTCAAGTATATATAAAGCGGTCTGAGAGCTAAAAATTATACCGTATTTGTTTATGGTCAATTACTAAAAGAAACTGGCCTTCAGTTCTTAGTTTATTTTAGATGTTGCCTTACCAGTGACAATGATCCACGGAAATGGATTTTACAAAGGACGGTAGCAGATATATGACATCTTACANGAAGTGCTTTTGCTGCGTGCTTTGCTACTTTCCTGTAATAAGGGAGGACTTTGAGGTTATGCAGCAAGGTGCTAATTGACATTAACACTCAAGACAGGAAATGCTGACACAATTTAAAATTAACATCCTGTCAATATACTGCTGACCTGTGTTAAATGTGTGCTTCGTCAAACTTTCAGAATTAGTTTCTAATACAGAAACAGTCTAATGCTGGGAGTGTTGCTGGTCTTGAGAAAACTGAATGTAATACAGTGAGAAGTCACCCAACTGTTTTCCATTTCAGCTTACCTTTTCTCAAAGTTAAATTTACCTCAAAAGGTCAAGTATATATAAAGCGGTCTGAGAGCTAAAAATTATACCGTATTTGTTTATGGTCAATTACTAAAAGAAACTGGCCTTCAGTTCTTAGTTTATTTTAGATGTTGCCTTACCAGTGACAATGATCCACGGAAATGGATTTTACAAAGGACGGTAGCCGATATATGACATCTTACACCAAACAGGCTATCCTGGTAACCTACCTATAAATTCAAATGAAAAAAAAGCTGACAGTAAAAAAAACCCCCAAACCTTCAGCAACGGACCATGAAAGTGGCTCCTTTGCAAGTGCATTGCTCATTCCTTAGCAAAGCAGCTATGAGGGTGTTTCCATTTCCTAGTGACTCCTAGGAGAAATGAAGAAAGGGAAANATTCAAATGAAAAAAAAGCTGACAGTAAAAAAAACCCCCAAACCTTCAGCAACGGACCATGAAAGTGGCTCCTTTGCAAGTGCATTGCTCATTCCTTAGCAAAGCAGCTATGAGGGTGTTTCCATTTCCTAGTGACTCCTAGGAGAAATGAAGAAATGGAAAATGGTATCATGGCACTAGTTCTCAAAAAAAAAAAATAGTTACCAGGTAATGTGGTTATTTTTCAATCGTCATTAAAAGGTACACAAATAACCTCAAAGCACACTGCAGCTCTGGGATGATGTTGTACTTTTTCTGTCTGTTTATGGGTGACAGTAGCTAATTTCATACATAAACTGTCCTATTGGCTGCTCATGTGGGAAGCTCTGGTGGTACTTGTACAGCGAGTGGCCCACTCACTAACTGTTACGTAGCTCTGAAGAAACAAATGGTGCTGGTTCACTGTCAAGCAAGTCAGAGCCTTTGCTTTGGAAGGGTGGAAGACACGAGTCAGAATAATGCCGAATAAGAGAAACAGAGCACGCTTGGGTGTGGTCTGATCTGTGGAGGAGGCTGTTTGCTGAACATTAATCAGAGGTTGTCCCAGGCATTAGGAACAGCATGAAAAAAGGCACAAAGCCAGGAAAAGGTGATGAAGAAAAGGAAGCAATCGGAGGAGAAGATTGGGCTGCGTGGAAGGAGCAAGACAGTTTGAAATGAGAGATGTTGGTAGGGACAGACCTGCACAGGCTCAAGGAGTGTGGAAATGTTTCAGGAAGGTGGTGCAAGCTGCATATCACTCCTGGCAAGCTTTCTCTAAGAAAACAGCAAGTGGGTGGCCCATTGCTATGTGCATTTCCCACTGATGGTTCCTGGGAGTGGGCCAATATTGCATGTTGCAGTTAAGGTTACAGTGAGATTGGAAAAATATCGGCTGTAACTCTGGTTCTGCAAATTGTTTGCACAGGGCATCTATTGTCATTAATAACTGAGTGCTCTGAAAGGCGGCCGTTTCAGATTGTGTGTGTGTGTGTGAAATTGGGGAAGGTACTCCCACGGGGAGACATTGCTCTACTAGAAAGTGATTCTTCAGAGCAGCTGCCACATTAGGTGGGAAATCTCTAAAGGAACAGCCACTGAGTGATCTTATCCCGTCTTACAAGGTACTAGTTGGGCTTGTAGGATAGCTGCTCTGAGCTGGGGTGGAAGAAAATGAAAACTGGAAATGGAATGTACAGTGGAGTCTTGGACCTTTTCTCTGAAATCTTTTGGCAAAGACTCTCAGAGCAAAATAGTCACCATCAACTGGGCTGTGTTTTGCTCTGTTTCAGTCCTTTCCCACAAAAAATAAAGGATTCTTGTTTCCCATTTTTCTTGTACAAAAATCAGAGCGATTTCTTAGTAAGGAACTCAACTATCATGGTCACACTGTGCTGTTGGGGAGAAAAAAAATTGCCTTCCACTACAAAATGTTTACATTGGCTGCTGAGGTTTCTCCTGATTTCCTCTGTTGGGAATGAATAATTAAGAAGCGAACTGAGAGGTGAAAAAGGCCTCTATGTGTTCAAGTCTAATGTCACAGCTTTCCAAGGACAAAGATTTTAGTACATAGAAAGGTTTCTCTGTCAAGCAGATGAATTCAATAGCTAAGCAAGACGCCAAGAAGATGAGTCAAACAAAGCAGAGAATTCCCAGTAGGAAGCTTTTAGTATGCACTTACGACAGGTATTGCATGAAATGGATGCAGAGCACACATATGTGGGACACACAGGCAACACACATAAGGTGTTAATAGTCTAAGCTGATGCCAAGGAAGAAAAAGAGCAGACAGGGTCAGCTACTGTTTCCTGAGCTAAATGTTCCTTTTCTTATGGTGGTTAGAGCCAGGGGTAGTTTTACAATGTGCAAAACATGCACTTGTAATTAAAATGAAACTCACACTGACAGAGAAAGGGGATGGCGAATGTTGACCTCACATGCTGCATCTGTAGAGCATTTGGGGACACATTCTTTCAGCAAAAGTGATGTTGACTTTTGATATTCTTTTTTAATAAAAGCTGAACTTGAATAAAGTTCTGTGTTAATTTGCATGCACTGCATGAAACCATTTCTCAGGAGAGGGCCGTGCTGATGGTGCTTTAGAATAGAGAACTACTCGCCTATTTTTTTAAATTTTCCATCCTTCTGTTTAAAAACAGGGGTATTGCCATTGCTTGTAAACAGTGGAAATTAGAACAGTAAATAAGAGAAAGGAAAAAATAGAAAGGTTTTACTTATCTGTTCTGCTTCTTTTCTGCTTTTAGGCTTTTCAATACTATGTTCACATAGCTATTTAGGCAGGTAGGTTCCCAGCGTACCTTACCAACACAGCTACCCAAGTTTGCCTTGTAACTCCCTTTGGAAATTTGCTCTTTTGGAATGAGACTTGAAATAGAGCCACTGAAAACTTTGTCCATTTTCAGATGCACTTTGGCTGCTATAGGTGGCCCTACAGAGAGAAAAGTGTGGAATCTCTGTGTCAGAACCAGTATGCCGCTGACCCTCCTCTAGGGTTGATGGAAAGGCAGTCCGTATGAATATGGAGGCTCATATCCTCAGCTGTTGAGTTGTGGCTTGAGCTGTGCTTTTCAGCTTGCCTGGGGGACGATCTCTCCCCTGGTCTTTTGAATTTAAGATTCCTGGGGAGAATGGGAAAGTCTGCTCCCTGCTCACAGCCCTCCTAGGCTTTTTAATCTCCTGCACTAACCAAAGAATCAACAAGTATATCATCTTCCTCGCAGCAAGATAAGATCCTTTAAGAGGCAGAGCACACTGCCTTCCAACAAACTCATGCATAAAAGGTTAAGTTACAGCGTGCAGATATCTGTATGTTGGGCAAATGGAGAGCTGGAGGGATTCTTTTATTCCTCCCATTCTCTTAGTGTTGGCTAGTGAGTGTGGGTTGAACCTATGACTTTACATTACGGAGCACCTCTCCATCACCCGCGTCTTTTGTCAATTCACCAAATGTGACAATTACAGCATTTCAGAGATGAGACTTTCTAATCCTATTACTCATTCATCAACTTGCGGATGATAGCAGAAGCCAGATCGAACAGTGCCAAAAGAGCAGTGAGGAGCCTTCTCCAGTGCTGTGAAACTAGGCTTAGCTCAGGCACAATAGGTGTGTAATTTAAGGTTTTGTTGAGCTGAAATCCAATCACATACTTGACTGGTAGATCACAGAAAGACACAGACAAAAAGAATGAGATAATTCTACCTCACACAAACACTTGAATCCGGCTTTGCCTTAATAACAAGTGTGTGATCAACCTTACACTGTTTCTTTCATTTTTTTTTATTCGAACCTAGAGATGGGATGGCACTGCAATACTTTACTTATGTGGGTATCAGCCAATAATATTAAAAAAAAAAAGTACCATAACGAAATGGAGGAACTTGCTTAGAGAAATAAATGGGAAAAGTACAGATGTTCATTATATGAAAGATAATATGAAAATTTAACTTCTGGGCTTAGCTCAGCGCTATCTTGTCAGCATCTGGTACCTATTGCTTTCCCAAGGATGGAGAGGATCTAGCAGAAGCATGAGAAGGACAAAGCTAAAAAAGTATACGGTGAACCTTACTGCACTCTCTCTCTTGCAACTAAAATACTCCTTTCACTTTGTCCTGCTTCAGACACATGCTGCAATGGCAAGAGAAATGGTGGGAGCTCTTGTGGGTGGGTGAAGTGTGTGCAGAGGTGCAGCAGCTGTGTGCCACTGCCGGTCACGCAACCACGTGCGGGGGAGTGGGAACACGACGGGGAGGAAAGAGGAGTCCTAACCACTCTCTCTTGTGGAAACAGGAAACTGGAATCACTCTGTTCTGCATTTAAAGAGGTAGCTTTTCATTTGATAGCGTATTATTTAGATTCAGTCTTGTAAAGGAGAGCGTTCGATACAGCCTGCTCTAGGAATGGCCTTTATATATTCACAAAATAAAGTGTAGGGCATGTAAGTTAAAAGCTTTGGTAGGAAAACTCTCTGCTGTAGGAACGTTCATGTTTATGTCCATTGCCATCATCAGTGCTGTTCGTCTGTGTAGCATGGCAGTCCAGCTTCTCTGGCCAAGTAAGTCTTCTGTCAAGAGCAAATTTCAAAAAACACATTTCCATAGTTTTGGTGTCCATCTTGAGCTCTTTGAGCTAACAATTTTAGTGGGATTAACAGTGCATGGGATTTGGTAGTAGCTTGTAGGTATCATGAGCTCAGAAATAGAGAGACCCCAAACCAGAGGAGCCATTAAAAACGTAAGTACAAATCCACTGCTAGGAAAAATGACAAAAATGTTTAATGGCTCAGGTTTGGCAGAAGAGCAAGTGCTCTAGTATAGTTGTTGAAAAAGTGGGGTTTTTTAAAGTTTGCAGAGCAAGAAATGTCTTCAAGCCACATGATTTGAATTGATATCTAAGGCTCCAAATGCCTTATATCCAGTTACATGAGCATTGTGTCACTAACATGCAATCAGCACAGTGGCAGCCCATGAATGTAGGCAGGGCATAATGCACATGAAAGCCACGTGCCAGAGGCAATCTGCAGCAACAGGCAACACTTGCACTGTCCTTGTGCCAAAACAACGGGGCTAAGCCCTGGTGTCAGTAATGCAGTGACTGGGGAAAAAACCCCAAGAAGCCTAGAGAGACATAAAAAGGAAGTGGAATCCTGTGGATCAAAGAGTTAAAGTCAAGTTTGAAACTTGGCATTAGTCATAAGAGACCAAAATCCAGGCAACGTTTTGCTAAAGAAAAAGTAAATAAATTACCAATTTGCAGGATATTAGACTCAAAAGCATACAGAAACAACATCAATGGAAAGATTCTTTTTTAAAATAAGTTAATTAGTGAGGGAAAATCCCATAACAATGAAACTCGTATTCAAACATGACACAGAGAGATATATTTTCAATGGTTCGTAGGAATGTGAGGAAATTGAGCTATGTTCCAAACAGAGGGGAAAAAAGAAGATATCTACAACACAGTATAATCTGAGAAGCTCAGATGGAGACTAATGTGCTTCCCAAACTGCAGAGATCTCATAAACATAGAGATTTCATTCAGCGATATAAACTCTGACATTTGACCAAACAATTGCCTTGGGGGCATTAGCTAAAATAGCCTCAGCTTTAAAATTGAAATATGAACTTCTGAAGGCTTCAGTAGTTGCTTTCCAGTGACACTGAGACAACCAATATGACTAGTGGCTGCTGGATATATCAGCATCCCTATTTTAGGAAGAGGCTGGCGATTTTGGCTATGTTTAGCCGCAGATATTCTCATCTAAAAATGTTCTTTCCCTTTGGTTTGCAGATGTAGGTAGTTCAGCTGTCTTTCACCAACATAAAGACAGGTATAGTTTTCAGCATCCTTTTTGCCTGCCAAGAAGCCAAGCAACATGTTTGCTAATGGTGTGTAGCGGAGTTAGTGTGCTGGGGTGGGGGTCCTGCTCCTCAGACGTGGCATTCGCAAGGGTGATTCTGGCAAGGCTGGATCCTTCTGTGGCTTGGGGAGTGCCTGTGCAAAGTAGCACGGAGGTTGCTGTTGTCTTCCATGTTTTGGGGAGGAAGCACCAGGCATTTACCCTCTCACCTGGCACATGAGTTTTGTAATTCCCTTTTCTGATAGAGTACAGTTTGGGTTCCTTTGCGCTGCGAGCCTCAGCCCATGAGTGGCAAACCCACTGCGGAGCAGACCCTGAGGGTGAGCAACAGTTGCCAGAACGAGTGCAATTGTTGGTGGTCTCTGGGGGCTGCAAGTGCTCTCTGTGGAAGCTGTTTGATGTCGCTGACACCACACTGAATGAGGAGGGGAAGGAGGAAACTGTGTTCGGCACTATCTGTATAAGTACATCTGCTAATGACCTGTGTCTGGTAAGGTGTAAATGTATGCACAGTTCAGCACTTCAGCAAGTGCTCTCCCTTTGTAGACTTGCACGCACGCTGCTACTGTATTTTTAACAGGTATGCTCTTTTTGTGACGTTACACTGTTCCAAAATCCTACTCAGATTAACAGTGAGAAAATAAATGCCTTTTCTTACTGCTGGCTTCTCAATATCCTGGAGGAACCGGAACACCACTGGTTTTAGTTTGCTTCAGACTATGCAAGTGAGCATCTGCTCATCTGCGTAAGCCCCTGACCCATCTCTCCTTTAGCTGCCAAATCAATGGCTGAGACAGCTATGGGATTTTCCTGCTTTTGTCCAACGTGATAAAGACAGTGAGCTAAACCAGCTTACAGATTGTGCTGTCTTTCTGACCACGAAGTAACTTGCTTTGTGTTCTCCCAGTACAAGGAGAATGTAAGGACCTGTTTGGTGATATTGTTAATATGGTCCCTTAAACTCCACGGGCTCATTCTCTCTCCGCAGCAGCTCTGCGTGTCGCAGGTCTCTGCTGACTTCAGCAGGACAGCGTGTGGGGAGGAGAGTCAGCTTGGTAAGTCGCCCATGTACTGCACATCTGTGCTGGGTGTCTGTGGCCAGGTGTTGGTAGCAGGGGGGGCTGCAGGGGTGGCCTTTGTGAGAAGGGACCAGGGGCTGCCCCATGCCAGGCACAGCTGGAACCATCTCTGCAACGGGCTCGCTTCAGGGCACAGCTGACCCTGTCAGCAAAGCTGGTGGCACCTCTGTGAAAACATGTTTAAGAAAGGGCAGAATGCTGCACAGGCAGTGAGGAGTCAGGGGAAAAATGTGTGAGAGACAGCCTTGAGAGCACCAAAGCCAGAGAATAAGAAGGTGGAAGAGGTACTCCAGGTGCTGGAGCAGGTATTTCCCTGCAGCCCATGGAGAGAACCACAGTGGAGCAGGTATTTCTCAGCAGCCCATGGAGAAGACAACAATGGAGCAGGTATTTCCCAGTAGTCCACAGAGAGGACCGCAGTGGAGTGTGTATTTCCCTGCAGCCCATGGAGGACTGTGCCAGAGCAGATATCCACATTGTTGCCTGTGGAGGCCCCCGTGCTGGAGCAGGACATTCCCTGAAGGAACCGCAACCCATGGAGATCGTATGCAGGAGCAGGTTCTGCTGGCAGGAGCTGCAGCCCCCCTGGAGAGCCCATGCAGGAGCAGGTTTATCCTGAAGTGCTGCAGCCCATGGAAGGATCCACACTGAAGCAGGGGAAAAGTGTGGGGAGGAAGGAGTGGCAGAGAGGAACTGTTATAGGCTGACTGCAACCCCCTGTCCCCCATTCCCTCTGTGCTGCTTGGGTAAAGGGGAGGTAAAGGAGTTGGGAGCAAAGGAGCAAAATTGACCCTGGGAAAAAGGGGTGGCATGGGGGAAGGTGGTTTAGTTTTTGTTTCTCATTATCCAAATCTATTTTAATTGGCAATGAATTGAATTAAATTAGTTTTCTCCAAATCCAGCCTGTTTTGTCTGTGGCAATAACTGGTATGTGATCTCCCTGTCTTTATCTTGACCTGTGAGCTTTTCCGTCTTATTTTCTCCTCCTGTGCTGTTGAGGCCAGGGTATGAGAGAGCGGCTGGGTGGGCATCTGGCCAAGGTCAACCCATCACAACAAGATATGAGTTTTAGTAGGAAGAGGGATCTGAAATTGAGTTATATACCTTTAACAAAGGAACATAAATTAAATATTCTTGTGTCTACCTGGAGCGTGCAGTGTTCAGTTTTGGTATTCTCCAGACAGTAAGGTAAAGTATGTGTTATAACACCATGGGTCTGGCCTTTCCCTAACTTCTCAAATCAAAACAGCCAGGACAAACACTACTTCTTCCCCTTTGCCTCTCTTCCACCCTCCGTTTGCCCTGCCCTCTATGGCCCTTTGCAAACCTGTGTAAGCAGTGGCAGACCCGCTGCCTCACTAAAATCCTGCTCTCTGCAGTAGCCTTTAAAAGGTCAGCCACCACGGGCCAGTGGTGGATGTTTTTGCATGACTCCTTTCTTTTTGTCTTCAAACTCTTTCCCTCAGTTCCTTGTCAAACTCTTAGAAAAACTCTTCAGGGCCACAGAACTGAGGGCAAGTTTGGCCTCAAAAAAATTTAAGTACCATGTTTCTGTCTCTGTAGATCCCAAATCATTGCTGTCTGTTGCTGTAAAGTGTCAGACTCTGTATTGGTTGGTAACTAACAGCAACAACACTTAACAAAGTTGAGTGAGGATGATGCCTAAGCATTTCTCATCCTAAGGAGCTACCATGGCAGCTGTGGAAGGCTCCTACCGTCTGGGTGTGCTCTGAATAACCTCTCTCACTATGGTTCACATTAAAAATTTGATTATCTGTCAGACTCCTGCTCCCCTTCTCTTGAGCTATCAGAGTTGCAACACTCTGTAGAAGTCATTTACTTGCCAGCAGTACCGTTAGCCCTTTGTGAACAATTAAGCTGAGGTCGGAGGTTGTAATATATCAAATTTGCAGACCGTATTAAATTTTATTTTTACTGAAAGGAACTTTTTGTCTCTTTTATCAGGAGGAAAATTAAGCTGTGAACTGGAATTCCATCAGGCTGTCTACTGTGAAGCCCTGTGGCTTTAGCAAAGAGGCAGCAGTCGTCAGAAATGACACTCAAAAGGTAAATTTATTTCTTTTTTATTAAAAAGGATAAGTTACGACCTGTACAGTATATCTTAAAGAAGGAGGGAAGTTAACACGATACACTGTATTTTCCCATTTCTTTTAAAAAGCCTGACCATGCAACTTACAGAGAAGTTCTAGATGGGTGGGAAGCGGGTGCTGAGCTACCACTGAAGTTGCAGGGTACGGATGTACCCACCCTCCACGCCTGCCCCAGTGGCAGCAGCCTCTGTTTCTGGTTATTAGATGGAATGTTGGAGTTTCTCTTGTGCTCTGAAAGGGGCATGGAAGTGTGAGCTAAATATTCTGCCTGTCTAATTATAAATGGACGAGGGTTCAGAATAGGCTTTTGGAAAGGATTTTCTGTTTGATTCTGGAGTTGAAAGTTTCTTGGGGTAAAGGTTTTAAAGCCTTTGAAAACATATCTTCAGTGTGGGCCTCTTCTCTCACCAAACCCATTAGGAGTTTTGCTGCTAATTTCTGGGAACTTGATTACTTTCAAAAGGTCTGTTTAAATTTACTGTCTTTGTGAATTTTTGCCATTCTGAAGAATTGTTGTTTATTTAATAAATGGAAATAATTTTATTATAAAACCAAACTAGAGTGAAACCTTGCATCATTCCCTGGTTTCTAGGGTGGACGTTTTGTGATCTAAACACCAAGTTAAAAATTCCCATATGTGCTGGGTATCTGGTCAGCACCCAGCCAGGCTGACCGCTGCCTTTCACCTCTCCAGGACTGTATTCTATAGTTTAGGGGAAAGGTTGTCTTTCGGACCCGAGTATGCAAGTATGTGCCTGTTCTCCTCATATGAGTGTAAGATACCCCTTTTGGTCTTGCACTTACATCAAAATATATGCCCTAGCCTCAGTAACATGCATGCTGATCTTGTCACTGTTTATGCAACCTGCTCTGTTTGCGTGCAGCTGACGAGCTGTGGTTTAATGGGGACATGTTTGATTTTGTGCGCAGTGGCCAAGATCCAATGACCTTTTCATTTTTCTTCAAGATTAAAGGTTTGCCCTGCTGTATTTGGCATGGATTTCTCCTCCCCTCTTTGCCACACAGTGTTATGTTCCACTCATCCATATCTCCTGTGTTTCCACCCTAAAGAAGGTGGAATTTCAACGGCAAGAAAAGGGTTTCTATTGCACTGTGTATAATTTGAAAAACACCCTGTGGGATGAATTGTGCAATTTTAATATTAATTATCTTGAATGTAGACAGTAGAGTAGACCGTAGTAGGAAAGACTGATTAGCAGATCACTGAAGATAGTTTTTCAACTTGGCACATTATGTGGTGATAAGCGAGTAAAACAGTTTCTCAAGACCTGAATTTTTGGTATTCAAAAACGCAGTGTAATGGCTGCGTGGGAACCAGCCTTCAGTAAACACGTACATGGGAGCTCACGAGCCATGCACCGACAGAACTCACTTGCTTTGTAAGTCTTAGGCCTTGCTGGTTAGCAGCTGAGACCAAGAGATTTCTGTTGCTCCCTTGAACTCTAAATGAAAGACAGGTTCAGAAGGGAGAGCAGAAAGGGGAGCATGCAATCAGTCCATAAAGTCAATGGTAATGTTTTAATTACAATTCTATTGTTATTCTTCCTATTTGGCTGTTTAGGGTTGTGTAATTTGCATATTCATTCCTTTAATTCTCACAAAGGTTTTGTTCTTGGCTTTTTTGTTTGGCAAAAGTTTGGCTCCAAAAAGAGGGCAAACTCTTCATTAACAAGCTATAAGGGAAAGAAAGAAAAAAGGGCTGTTTTCCGTATATTCAAAGATTTCTGCAGGGGTAAGGATAGAAGGTGGGTGTAATTTTGTGGAAATAGAGATACAAAGATTTTATGTAGACAAGTGCAGATGAAATTATGTGTGGCAGGATGATTTGGGTGCGTAATGAAATTTAGCCAAGGGAAAAACTCCTCTAACCATCACCCAATGCAATCAAAGTGAACTGATAATTTCTATAAAGGCTGCAGTATTTGCCAATTCCCTTTTTCAAGTGAACCGTTCCAGGGTATTCATTCTGTTAAAAACTTCAGCGAAATATAGCGCTACATAGTAGGTTAATTTCTTTCGCTTAGTGTGTGTTCACAATATTTTCATTTGTTTCTTTTGAGCAAATAACATGTAATTTGTAGCCAACTTCCAGCTCCTGTGAAAGAGAGAAGATGCTTTCGCTTCATGCAACCTTTGCATCTAAGGAAGTAAGTTGATCTCCTTGTAGAAACACTACCACTACTACAACCTTCTTGACTAGTTCTTTATATCCTCCTGTCAAGCATTATTCTCATTACGTGGACACTTCTCAAGGTTTTGTGTCAGTATGGATTAGCCTCATAAGTGCACAAAGCTGCAGTGTCTTCCATCTGCACGGCTGCTTTGAGAAGAAATGGGATTCCACTTCTTGCTTTGAGGCCAGGACAGTGTTAGAGGTATTTCTTCAAGCCTAAGCCAACCTCAGGTATTCTTGGGAGATGCCCATGTACTAGACCAGGCTGGGGTAGTGCATGAGCATAGACCAGGACTTGGAAATACGGGTTAGAGGTTGATTTGAGGAACTTTTTATTTCATTGTAGAGTTAAAGCCATAACAGTCAATTCAAGCAGCAGTGCTCTGATGCCTTCTCAGAATTATGGCGTTCTGTGCACTGACACTACACATGATCATGGGGTGGGGGGAGTCCACTGCAGACTCCGCTCATGTAAGCTGTCTCCAGCTGTCACTAGAGATACTGAAAAGCAAGTCACCATCACAGGTATTTCCTGCTGCCATCAGATGATGTGTAGTGACTAAAAGGGTTGCCAAGGATGAGAAAAGAACAGGCTGCGACAGCCAATCTTTAGTAAGTGCATCCTGAGATTTTTCAGAGTAATTTCCATATTTATATATACTATATTTTAATATGGCTGTGCTTGCCCATCTACTTTTTTTCCTAGCCTATGCTGTCTCCAGGCCCAAGAACTTTGTCTTTCCATTGTGTTCTGTCTCACAGGCATAGTATAATGACAAACCAATTCTCTTGCTTCCTAGTTAATGAATAGTCTCTAGCTTTTTTCAGACAGGAGTGTTAAAGAAAGCCTAGCTTTCAGCTATTAAAAATATTCAGTGATATTTATGACAGATTTTCCACTTCTTCTTTCCTGCTGCACATAATCTTCAAGATCATTAAAAGGAAATTCTGAGATTTTCCATGCTCAGTGCTAATGTAGCACTTGTTTCATAATGAAGCTTGAAATGGTGGGTTTTTGCTCTGCACACGATTAATGCTGAAGTCCACATCCTTATCTGATAGAAAACACCAAGAGCTCCACTGAAATAAATGAAGTTAGGATAATTTGCATCAGTTGAGGACGTGGCCCTATATCTGGTTGACATTATCACGCCCGCTACAGTATAGACACCAGCTGGGGTGCTGTATGTGGGGTAGGAAGAGCCTCAGTGGGGGAGAATGAGAGTGGAAAACAGAATTGCTAGCACAAATTAGGAACGAGCTGTTTGAAGTATAAGATTGAAATAAAAAGGAAAACTCACCATAACATAGTGAGATGCAACTGAAAGGGTGTGAACTTAGTGAGGCTGCTCCGCTTCATGTTATTCTAGAGGGATCAGTGCTCAGAACAGTTCCTCTAGCCCATGTCTGTGATCAGGGATGGGAAACTTCTCCCATGCCCTGTGGTTTTCAGTCAAACTAAACTGCTTAGAGGCTGTGCCTCAAAGCCATATGGAGGCTCTAACTACTACTGTGCAAAATGCCCTGTTTCTCAGGTAGAGCTGGCAGGAACCAGTTCTTCTGCAGCTGCGTTGGCTTTCTATTTGCATTTGGATGAAAACCAAGAGGTTGCTTTTTTTCTCTCTGATTTTGAATATAACTCTCTCTTCTCCTTTATGCTGCCCTACTTCTTAAACACTGATGCTGTTTGCACTGCTGTAGCTACCTAGTCCTGGGCTTTTGTTTCAGAACACTTGTGCCATAATATTCTCCACTGGAGGAGTCTTGCTAGAGGCACTGTCTCCCCTCCAGCCCCAAGGAGAACGCGTTTTGGCTCTGTGGCACAGTGGAAAGTTCTGGGATTGTCATTCTGTCCAGCATGACAGCAATAGCTCTAAAATATTGTATGCATCTTTAGTAGGTTGCAACTATGTTCCTTGAGCTGAAGGAAGATAGCCTATACAGCAAAAGAAATAACTTTTTAACTCAACTTTTTTTTCACCAAATAGATTTTTGCGGTAGTTTTCCGTTAGTAATCTTCGGTAAATTAAAACTTTATAAATACTCGATCCAGCTGCTGTTAAAATAAGAACATAATTCCTATTGAATTGAATGAGGTCAGACTGGGGCTCCAAGTGAAGGTCAACACAATTTCTAGTTCCTTCTCGCTCCTTCTTGCCTGATCCGGCAAGAAGTTACACATAAGAAAGATGGCCAGCTGTGAGATGGTGATTCAAGGATGAGTATGCCTCAGAATCCATCGCTCCAGCTGTCTCAGGCTGTTCTGGTGAGCCAGAGGTTTGTGTTCTTCAGCCCAGGGATAGGGAATTACAAATGTGTGCTGAAACAGAAGCCAGAGTTCAGGGTAAGGACACAGTAGAACAAAGCCCATTGGTATGGGAGAATTATAATAAATGGAATGAACAAAGCAGAATCATTTCAAATTCTTGCCAAATGTGACTTGTGATTGTCACTTTTGTTGGGAATACAGCCTTGCTACCAAAAAAAAAAAAGAAAGAGAGAAGCTGGTGATCTCCTTGGAATTAAGGGTTTAGGATATGACATGGGGAATTAGACATGGGCCTCCTGTTAGCAAGAATGTTGACCTCCACGCATAGTTCTGAAAATAAACCCTATCTCCAACTCGGTTGGTTTTTTTTCCTTCCACTGAAGCACAGGCATAGATGTCGCTGAGGAGGAGAGTAGGTCTCATGACTGGAACCTTTTGATGTCATTTTCAAAAGCAGTAGTAAAACTGAGTGATGACATGTAGGTGTCCGCACCCAAAATATTTACAAATCAAACTGTGTGGGTGCCTAGTTTTTATGGCGGCAATAAAATATTGCTTAGTATTTCCTAGTAAAGTTTTAGGGCTCTAATTATTATTTAAAAAGAGGGGGAAACAGGGAGCTACAGCAGAATTGAGAATATAATTCATAATCCCGGCTTTTTATGACAAACTTTCAGTCAGAAGACTGGAACGTGTTCTGTAACATTCAGGCCCCTTCAACAATCTTTATCATAAGCATGTGCTTTTGGCAAGTAGCTCCACTGAAGTCTGGGCAAGTGATGATGACACTTATAAGTCGACAGGAGCATAAGGTGGCAGTAAAACGTAATGTGCAGAACACTAAACTGGGACTCAGAACATGAAGTCCCATTGCAGCGCTGGGTGTGATTTGGATTCTCTCAGCCTCAGTTTCCTTCTGTGTAAACAGCAGTAATCTCTTTTGTGAAGTTCTTTGAAATCTGCAGAAGAGAAGTACTGTAAAAAGACTTGCTTGCTATTATGCGTATCTTTAAAACAAAGCTTAATGCTTCAGCGCTTTGCTGGGTTGGGGTGAATGTGCTTAGCACTGTATGTGATCAAGCAGTAGATTACATAGGCAGTGGTTTGTAATAAGAGCCTTATCAGTAACAAAAACCCTTCTGTTATTATCAGACAAGCAACAATCGTATTTTAAAATGGTTGCCAAATGTGTTTGTTTGAAGATGGTTGTTTCTAGCATGGCTCAGACCATTGTGTGGCAAGTGTTCAATTGCTTCCTGCTAAAGCCAACATGTATAGCTTGGAAAACTCTGTTAGATAAATGTCAGTTTCTGCCATAATTTGTGGAATCAATACAAACTAAGTCAAAGAATCACAAACAGTAATGTGAAAATAAAATGATCTGCGTTATGGTTTTTAAGTAAATGATGATAAACTAATAAATGCCATTAGCTGCTGCCATTACTTTGTTGAATTTAGCTGATGTTACTGTGTTGACTTTAAAAGCTATCAGCTTAACTATATAAATCCATTTGACATGTCTTTATTCAGATAAAACTTTAATACTGCAAGTGTGGCAAATTAGATGCAAATGCTCTTTTTATTTTAAGTATATTTAAAGCTGCCTTTTCAATGCAAATTTTACAGGAAATCTCAACAAGCTAGGACAGACATCTTAGCTGTCAGCGTGCAGCACTTTCATTTCGGTCTCAGGCATGGGAGCTGCATTTTGTCCCTGCAGACTGAGATAATTAAAACTACAGAGAGATGGTTTTAAATATACATGATACACAGTTACTTAAATTGTAGGATAATGCATAAATGCAGCCCTTAACAATTTTGATAGCACGACGCTGACCAGATAACGTAGCAGAGTGGATTGTAGAGGGGAAAAAATATTTTTGTGTAAACAATTTAACGTTTTTTTACTTTTCACCTGAATTATTGTGAAGGCACAGAAATACCAATTCAAAACCTGGACTGTGAATGCCCTCGTTAAAAAGATACTGATACCATTAACTTTTCTTTTTCTTTTTTTAAAAAAATTACGCTTTAACTTTTTTGGTTTTGAGCAGTCCATAACCTCCTTGGAATACATATCTATTTCAGCTTTCATTTGCTGAACCCCCTGAATGAGTTTATCCAAACAATGTGAATTTACTCAGATCTTTTTAAAATCCCACATCTCTTGTGGTTGATAAAGCTGACTTTAGCTAAGAAGAGTTGGATCAGGGTGATTTAAATTTCACAGTGAAAATGATAAGGGCTTTACTAGAAATAATAAGCACATTCAAATACTGTCACGGGCAAACAGTTGAATGTGCAGTGAGAAATTTGGCAAGGCTAGTCTTTTTCAGTGTTGATTTAATGAAGTAATGGATAGTAAAATAGAAAAAAAAAAGAGAGACTTGCATTCAGAGGTAAACTTATGTTAATTCCATATCAGTAGTTTTATAAAGCTTTATT
The DNA here is from genome assembly GCA_013398225.1 of Steatornis caripensis. Classification (NCBI taxonomy): domain Eukaryota; kingdom Metazoa; phylum Chordata; class Aves; order Caprimulgiformes; family Steatornithidae; genus Steatornis; species Steatornis caripensis. The sequence continues at coordinate 375,998 of VZSC01013351.1, read as the reverse complement.
CATTAAAAAGCAGCATTAATGCTCTAATAACTTTTAAAATGTCACGCTGTTTAAAACCAACAAAAACCCCAAACCAACCCACCAGCTCTGGAAGAAGAGGACTCTGTTTTGGCAGCTCTCTGCAAACTGGCTGAGTGAGTGATACCCTATTATTGTCATGAACCGCATGTCAGTTTGTTGAGCCTGAGGATAACTTGCGTTTCAGGGAAAGAGAAAGAAAGAAAGAAAGAAAAAAAAAACAACCCACCACCAAAACAACCCCACACATCCACTTAAGCTCCAGGGCAAACAATACTGGCCCTCAGTTTTAAATCGTTTGGAATATTTGCTTGTCCATTTAAACAACGGAGAGCCTCACCTTTCTCATTCAAATTGGGTCGGGAATCTGCAGAGCCCCAATTGCAAAGGAAGGCTTGTCTGGAGCTGTTACATTTGCAGGATCAAAAGGTTCAAATCTATGAATCCAGATGTGCTTTTGAGTGATACGGCCAGCACGGCTGCTGAGCAGGGCAGGCGGGAGGGGAGCGGGCGGCGAGGCGTTTTTTGAGGCAGTCGCTCGGACGCTTTATAGCCGTCATTAACGGGTTTGTGTGCGGCAAGGAGCTGGCATCCGGAATTAGTGAGGTCTGATCGGTGAGGCATCTGGAAAAAAATAAATCTACTGCGAATGGCACTTTCAAGAAGGGGAGAGAGCGCAGCAAAGGGAAGAAACATCACTGCGTTGCCAAAGGGCTGAGGTTAAGAATCCCTCCGTGCAATTTAACAGTTTTTAATTCCTACATTTTAATGCCTCGCAGGCCATTGTGTCAGTCTATTTTAGCTCCTTCAAGGAGCCGTCTCGCCGCTGCCAAGCGGATCAGCTCCCGGGGGCCGCCGGCCCCTCCTGCGCGGGGGTTGCGCCCCTCGCCGCCTCCGCGCATCCTCGCCGCTGCCCCCCGCGCCCTGCGCTCGCTCCGCCCCAAACTTGGGCTGCCTGCCCGGCTCTGAGCGGGATAGGCTTTGTGCTTCACAGGTGCCCCTACGATCTTTTTTTGCTTCTTCTGTCCTCCCCCCCCCCCCC